>CM046426.1:36396370-36485068 GCA_025506505.1 Flaveria sonorensis | reverse complement strand
GTGAAGGAGAAGAAAGGCTGAAAATTTTAGGGTAAGTGTTGTTTGTATATTGGCTCGGGTTTTGTTGGGTTTTCAACTTTAAAAACGATTTATATGTGTTCTATGTGTTTTGGTGCTTGTTTTTGCTTGTTTAGGTGCTTGAACTCGTGTGCAAGCAGGTTCGGTGGAGTTTTACTTGTTTTATACACTAGGTGAGTCTAGACCTGTTTTCTATGTGTTTTAAACTGTTTTGGGGCCTAAAATGCATGATTAAAATGTTTTACAATGGTTTATGTATACGTATGTTGTGTATGTTTATGCTTGTTAGTGTTGTGGTTGTTTAGAATGTAAGTTTATGCTTAGAACAGGTGCAAATGCAGATCTGGGTTAGTCTTGATTCTGAAAAATGCATAACAGGTGGTCATGAGCCCAAACAGGGCCCATGCGCTGAGGTTTTGACTTAGAAAAGCCTAAGTACAGGCCATGCGTCCAAACAGGGTCCATGCGCATGGAAATTGCCTTAGAAAATTTTAGTGGGATCCATGCCCCCAATAGTGTCATGCGCCCAACCCTTTGTTCAGGCGCCTAAGTGCTAGTCCATACGCCTGAACAGTTCATGCGCCCAGAATGTAAGCTAAAATGCCTAAGTGTAGAGTTTGTGCGCTGAATAGTGTTAATGCGCTAAGCAGGGCTCATGTGCGTGCATAGTGCTCATGCTCCTAAACACTTAGAAAATTTTATGGAATTTTGGAAATTAGAATTTTAGGGTTTGACCATGGTTTGACTTGATGCTATTATCTATTATTTTATTTATGTTTTGGGCTGTTCTTGTGTTCCTATTTATTATATTGTTATGTGACTTTATGTGGTGTGATTTATCCGTATATGTAAAGTATATCATTAAAGAAAGTGGAAAGATTAATGATAATGAAAAGTGGAACATAAAGAATGGAAGAAAGTCTTGCAAAGCAAATTCACATGAGGTTCACAACCACTAGGTGTTAGCTCAACTGTGTGCAGTTTAGCTAGCCCGTTGGATGCACACAGGGTCAATCTTTAAGATTGAGGGGACCCTTGTTGCTGCCCCGATACTGGTGTCGGCTTCGTGCATCAGTATGGGGTCTATGTTTAGACCTCGACTCAGTACCAGTTTAGTGCGCAATATCAGGGGCATAGCACATTGGTCCAGATTAAGTGAAAGATTAAAATAAAGGTTCGGATGAACGATGATGGAAATGGTAAAGAAGATAATGCATGTTATCTTAACTGTACGTATGATGTGTGATCGATTACGAAAGAAAAGTATATTATTTTAAAAGGGTATTTTCATATACAAATCTTTCAAGGTATTTTAAACGTTTTAAAACTAGAGCTCACTCAACAACGTTGACTTTTATGCATTTTCAGTTGGCAGGTAATTTTTGCTGAGGATGGCACTCGGGGAGGCTACTCGTCGGGGCTAGACTGGCATCCGTTCATGCATACTAATATTGTTGTTTTGTAATGCAATTAATATGATCTTTTGTAACTATTAACAAATAACAGTGTATTGCTTAGCAATAGTATTTATTAATGAAGTGAATGGCTTTTGATATTAATTCCGCTGTATTGGTTTATTAACTATGAAATGTTTTATGCTATGATTGATCAACTGTGAGGTCTCCCGGAACGGGGCCTTACAAGTTGATATCAGAGCCAAAGTTTAAAAGAAATAGGTAAACATTTTAAAAACCTAAACTTAAACTGAGAATGGGACGAATGGAGGGATGCCAGCCCGAGTAGCTACGTGCCATCAGGTATTTCTTTTCTTAATGTTAACCGGTATTATGTGCGTGTGCTATTTGATTTATGTGCTTTTAGTAGATTTGTGATGTAGTCAGGATAGGAAATGCTCGGGGGATGAAGAGTAAAGTAAGTGGCTAATCACAACTGGCCACTGTAATTAGGGACTTACTATACTTAACATAAACTGAGCTATTACCTTGAATGACCGTGTTGGTGTTTGAATCTTATAGTTTTGAGGATGGCTGGAGGTAGATCATCTAAGGCTTCTCGAGGTGGAACACGGGGTGGTCGTGCTAGTAGGCCACGGTCCGTGAAGAACAAGACGAGGACTGCAGAGACGGCTCCTGGTGAGCCTGGGCTTCATCACCTGGAGGGCGGTGATGAGAGTGCCAATCTAAGGGCCTCGGTGAAAGAGGTAGTGGTGGAGGAGGTCCACCAAGTCATGCAGACGATCCTACCGTCTGTCGTGACTGAAGTTATCCGGGCTGTTAGAGAAGATGAACGGAAAGAGAAGGAGGTGGAAAGGAGGATGACTGCTGGTAGGAGGGGTAATGTGAGGAATCACAATGATAATGAGGAGGAGCTGAATGCTGAAAAGGGAGCCTCCAGTGATGAAAAAGAGGTGGTGGCGCGGGAAACCGCGAGGGGATGCAGCTACAGGGCATTCCAACGGTGTAAACCCCCTACCTTTGATGGTAATTGCAATGCTGCAACTGCCCACTGCTGGATAAGGGAGATGGAGGTAGTATTGAAGATCAGTGAGTGTCGGGAAGACCAGAAACTAATGTTCGCCACTCACTCATTTGTCGACTCGGCACTATGTTGGTGGTACAATCTTGTCCAAGCCGAGGGTGACAGGGCCATCGAGAGAATGAGATGGGGAGAGCTGAAGAAGTTGGTGATTGAGGAATTCTGTCATCACCAAGAACTCAACAAGATCGAAAGGGAGTTCTTACAGCTAGAGGCGGGAACTATGACCCACCAGCAATACACCGCCAAGTTTAACGAAATGGCGAGGTTGGTGCCGGATCAGGTAACACCGGTATCGGGGAAGATCAATCGGTACGTCCAGGGACTACCGACCGACATCCGCAGAAATTTGATCGCTGCCAAACCGAGCACTTTTAGGTCGGCAGTGGATTTGGCGGGAATGTTGTATGATGAAAGGGAAGTAGCCGTGGTTAAGGTGAAGAAGGCAGATGAAGGTGATAAGAACTAGAGAGGTAAGCGGGTTGGGTGTGGCGGTTACACCCTAAATAAGAGGAAGAGGATAGATGACCGGCGGGTGGTGTCATCAGGCTTGAGGTTGAGGAAGTATGACTGATGTGGTAGGGAGCACACTGGTGATTGTATGAGGGGAGTGACTATGTGCTTCAAGTGTGGGAAGCCCGGTCATATAGCAAAAGATTATGGAGTGCCAAAATGCTTCAACTGTGGTGGGACAGGCCACAGGAACTATGAGTGCAAGAAGCTGAGAGCTGAGAGTTCTGGGGCCAAGAAGGGGGCCGAAGAAGGAGGACAGAGGGCGAGTGCTAGAGCCTTCACGATGACCCGAGAAGAGGCCCGGGTTGACCCAGACATGTGTCAGGTATGTTTCTAGTAAACCAAACTTGTGCCTCTGTATTATTTGATTCTGGTGCTAGTAGGAGTTTCATATCTGCTGCTTTCTATGCTAAGTTGTCTGTTAGTAGTAGAAGTATTGATGAGCGTTTTGATGTAGAAACTGCTATTGGTAAGTCAACCAGAATTTCTAATATGATTAAGGACTGTGGCATAGAGTTAGAAGGCCATAGGTTTGCTGCTAAACTATATGTGATGCCCCTAGGAGGATTCGATGTAGTACTAGGGATGGACTGGTTAGCAACCTATGAGGCAAACATCGTGTGTCGCAAGAAGATGATTCGACTAATTGCGTCCGATGGATGTTCGGTGACGGTACGGTGACCGCGTTACTACGGTTCCGAGGGTGATTTCGATGGTGGTGGCAGAGAAGTGCATGTAGTGAGTATGTATTGCCTACCTGGCTTACGTAAAGGATGTGGACACACCAGTACCACAATTGTCTGAAGTACCCGTGGTGTGTGACTTTCCAGACATGTTCCCAGAAGATTTACCAGGTGTGCCACCGGACAGCGAGATCGAGTTTCAGATTGATCTGATACCCGGTGCTCATCCCGTTGCCAAAGCACCGTACTGATTAGCTCCGACTGAGATGAAGGAACTAATGGTTCAACTGTAGGAGTTGATGGAAAAAGGATTCATCCAATGAGCATCTCTCCCTGGGGTGCTTCGGTCCTGTTTGTCAAGAAGAAAGACGGTAGTATGAGAATGTATATCGACTACCGGGAGTTAAACAAATTAACGGTGAAGAACAGATATCCATTGCCAAGGATAGATGACCTATTTGACCAACTTCAGGGTGCCAGTTGGTTTTCCAGGATAGATCTTGGATCTGGCTACCATCAGCTGAAGGTAAAAGAACAAGATATTCCTAAGACAGCGTTTCGCACACGTTATGGAAATTATGAGTTCCTCGTTATGTCTTTCGGTTTAACTAACGCACCAGCTGCCTTTATGGAGTTAATGAATCGAGTGTGCCGGCCGATGGTAGATAAATCAGTGATTGTGTTTATTGATGATATCCTAATTTATTCAAAGAGTGAAGAAGAACATGCCGGTCACATACGCGAAGTGTTGGAGACACTTAGAAGAGAGAAGCTTTATGCTAAATTCTCTAAGTGTGCTATTTGGTTGCTCGAGGTTCAATTTTTAGGTCACGTGGTCAATGTTAAAGGAATCATGGTGGACCCGGCAAAGATTGAGGCAGTGATGCGATGGAAGTCTCCTAAGACGCCATCCGAGATTCGTAGTTTCTTGGGTTTGGTGGGCTATTACCGAAGGTTTATTCAAGACTTTTCCAAGATAGCCTCACCTTTGACCAAATTAACATGCAAGGAGGTGAAGTTTGTATGGGGTCGAGAACAGGAAGATGTTTTTGAGGAGTTAAAGGCAAGATTAACTTAAGCTCCTGTTTTGATATTACCCGAAGAGAGTGAAGACTTAGTGGTGTATTCGGATGCCTCCTATTTGGGACTAGGTTGTGTGTTAATACAACATGGGAGAGTAATAGCCTACGCGTCCCGACAACTAAAAACCCACAAGGTCAATTATCCCACGCATGATTTGGAGCTCGCAGCTGTGGTCTTCGCCTTCAAGATTTGGAGGCACTACCTGTACGGGGTGAAATGCACAATCTTCACGGACCACAAGAGCTTAAAGTATTTCTTTGAACAAAAGGATCTCAACATGAGGTAGAGGAGGTGGTTGGAATTAATCGAGGACTATGACTGCGAGATCCATTACCACCCGGGCAAGGCCAACTTAGTGGCCGACGCCCTTAGCTGAAAAGAGTGACCCGAGCCGATTCGGGTGAAGGCGTATCAGTTGGTGATGACCTCTGACGTGATGACACAGGTCAAGGAATTTCAGAATAAGGCATTGAAAGAAGATCGCCTTAACTCTGAAAGGATAAGAGGTCTGGTCACAGAGTTGGGAGAGAATACCCATGGAGTTAGAACCCGTTTTGGACGGATGTGGATTCCTCGGTATGGGGATCTAAGTGGGCGAATTATGGACGAAGCTCATAAGACTCGATACTCCATTCACCCCGGTGCTACCAAGATGTATCAAGACATGAAGAAGGATTACTGGTGGTCGGGTATGAAACGTGACTTGGCGGAGTATGTGAGTAAGTGCCTAACTTGCTTGCAAGTGAAGGCAGAACATCAGAAGCCATACGGGAAGATCCAACCCTTGGATATACCCGAGTGGAAGTGGGAGCACATCACCATGGACTTCATAACGAAGCTACCCCGTACTGAGAGGGGGTATGATACCATCTGGGTGATAGTTGATCAGTTGACAAAGAGTGCTCACTTCCTACCGATCCGCGAGACGTATTCCTCTGAGAGGCTGGCAGATCTATTCATCAAGGAGATTGTTGCTCGTCATGGTGTGCCGGTGTCTATTATGTCAGATCGTGACACCTGGTTCACATCAATGTTTTGGAAGAGATTCCAAGATGCGATGGGGACGAGGCTACACATCAATACGGCTTATCATCCTCAGTCAGATGGTCAGTCCGAGAGGATAATTCAGATGCTCGAGGATATGCTCCGAGCATGCGTGATCGACTTTGGAGGGAGTTGGGATGATCACCTACCGTTAGCAGAGCTCTCGTACAACAACAGTTATCATACCAACATAAGCATGCCACCATATGAGATGTTATACGATAGAAGATGTAGGACGCCCGTATGTTGGGGAGACATTGGGCAGAAAGAGTTAGGAAGTGTGGAGGTGATAGAGGCTACGACAGAGAAGTTAGAAAAGATCAAAGCCTTTATGAAGGCAGCGAAGGATAGACAAAAGTCGTATGCCGACAAAAGGCGTAGACCGATTGAATTCAACGTGGGTGATAGAGTTATGTTGAAGGTCTCACCTTGGAAAGGAATCATCCATTTCCGGAAGAGGGGCAAGCTGAGCCCGAGATACATAGGGCCTTTCCGAATCGTTGCACGAGTAGGGGAGGTAGCCTATCGATTAGAATTGCCTGAGGAGTTAAGTGGAATTCATCCAACATTCCATGTATCTCATCTTAGAAAGTGCTAGCCGACGAAGATATGATGGTACCACTGGAAGATATCGAAGTGGATGAACGACTTAACTATGTAGAGCAACCAGTGGCAATCGTCGATCGAAAGGAGAAGAGGTTGAGGAATAAAGTGGTTCGACTTGTGTGGGTGCAGTGGAAACACCGGAAGGGTTCTGAGTCTACGTGGGAGACTGAAGAAGAGATGAGACAGCATTACCCATAGTTATTCAAAGAGTGACAGGTTTCGGGGATGAAACCTCTTTAAGGGGGGTAGACTTGTAACACCCGAAACCTCGGTCAAAATAAAAAGAAAAAAAAAGTATTTTGAAGAAAATAAAAAAGAAGGCAAAGTTGAGGGGTGCTTTGTGTAAATAGTACCAAAAAGTCAAAAATGCACTTTATATGGGCATGGCCGCACATATCATCCTACTGTTGCTGTTGCTATTGTTCGACCGAAAAGAAGAAGAAAGAAGTTGAATTTTTGGTTCCTCGGCTGTAAAGGAGAAGAAAGGCTGAAAATCTTCAGGGTAAGTGTTGTTTGTATATTTGGCTCGGTTTTTGTTGGGTTTTCAATTTTAAAACCGATTTATATGTGTTCTATGTGTTTTGGTGCTTGCTTTTGCTTGTTTAGGTGCTTGAACTCGTGTGCAAGCAGGTTCGGTGGAGTTTTACTTGTTTGCTACTCTAGGTGAGTTCTAGACCCCGGTTTCTATGTGTTTTAAACTGTTTTGGGGCTGAAAATGCATGATTAAAATGTTTTACAACTGGTTTATGTATACCCATATGTTGTGTATGTTTATGCTTGTTATGTGTTGTGGTTGTTTAGAATGTTAAGTTTATTCTTCGAACAGGTGCAAATGCAGATCTGGGTTAGTCTTGATTCTGAAAAACGCATAACAGGTGGTCATCCGCCTAAATAGGGCCCATGCGCCTGAGGTTTTGACTTAGAAAAGCCTAAGTACAGGCCATGCGCCCAAACAGGGTCCATGCGCCTGGAAATTTCCTTAGAAAATTTTAAGTGGGGATCCATGAGCCCCAATAGTGTCATGCGCCCAACCCTTTGTTCAGGCGCCTAAGTGCTAGTCCATACGCCTGAACAGTTCATGCGCCTAGAATGTAAGCTAAAATGCCTAAGTGTAGAGTTTATGCGCCTGAATAGTGTTAATGCTCCTAAGCAGGGCTCGTGCGCCTGCATAATGCTCATGCGCCTAAACACTTAGAAAATTTTCTGGAATTTTGGGAAATCAGAATTTTAAGGTTTGACCCTGGTTTGACTTGATGCTATTATCTGATTATTTTATCTATGTTTTAGGTTGTTCTTGTGTTCCTATTTATTATATTATTATGTGACTTTACGTGGTGTGATTTATCCGTATACGTCAAGTATTATTATTAAAGAAAGTGAAAAGATTAATGATAATGAGAAGTGGAACATAAAGAACGATAGAAAGTCTTGCAAGCAAATTCACATGAGGTTCACAACCACTCGGTTGTTAGCTTAACTGTGTGCGGTTTAGCTAACCCATTGGATGCACACAGGGTCAATCTTTAAGATTGAGGGGACCCTTATTGCTGCCTCGGTACCGGAGTCGGCTTCGTACATCAGTATGGGGTCTATGTGTAGACCTCGACTCAGTACTAGTTTAGTGTGCAATATTAGGGGCATAGCACTTTAGTCCGGATTAAGTGAAAGATTAAAATAAAGGTTCGGATGAACGATTATGGAAATGGTAAAGAAGATAATGGATGTTATCTTAACTGTAGGTATGATGTGTGATCGATTACGAAAGAAAAGTATATTATTTGAAAAGGGTATTTTCATATACAAATCTTTCAAGGTATTTTAAACGTTTTAAAACTAGAGCTCAATCAGCAACGCTGACTTTTATGCATTTTCAGTTCGCAGGTAATTTTTGCTGAGGATGGCACTCGGGGAGGCTACTCGTCGGGGCTAGACTGGCATCCGTTCATGCATACTAATATTATTGTTTTGCAATGCAATTAATATGATCTTTTGTAACTATTAACAATTAACAATGTATTGCTTAGCAATAGTATTTATTAATGAAGTGAATGGCTTTTCATATTAATTCCGCTGTATTGGTTTATTAACTATGAAATTTTTTATGCTATGATTGACCAACTGTGTGGTCGCCGGGAATGGGGCCTTACACTTCATGTGATTGAAAGGGATAGTAGAGAACCATAGAATCATCTCATTTGCTACCCTGATACCTCATAAAAGGGCCCTTTCATCACCTTCCTAGAGACACCAAAGGAGAGCTACATTCAAGGAAGCCCATTCTAAGAACCAAGCTTATATCAAGCCATTATGTCTTTGCATGAAAGTTGTGGCAACTTTCTCTTCACTCATGATGATTTGGACTGCATCTATCCAAATGACCTGGAGTATATGGAGATTGTCTAGTAGATGTGTCTTCTTACTCATAGAGATAAGAAGTTCTACAGGAGAATATGAAGAAAGTTTCCCAGTAATGTAACTAGTGAAAAGTTTGTGCTGGATAAAAGCAAAATGAAGTGTTACAACTGTAACCAAATGGGACACTTTGCTAGTGAGTGTAAGGCACTAAGGACTAATGGTGGCCAAACATAATCTAGGCCAAACTACAGTAATACAGCTTCAGAACTAAGAAGCCAAGCCAACCAAAACAACAAGCTGCTATTGCTATTGAAGAGGGAGGCTTTGACTGGAGCTTTCATGTAGAGGATGTCTCTCCAAATCAAGCACTGATGGCTAACTATGATGAAGCCAAAGTATTGGAAAATCTCTTTACTCCTAAATGCATTGCTAAAGTAAACATGTATAGGTCCTATAACTTGGAAGTGAGATCTGATCTTGAGTATTTGAATATTTTAAAAGCTTATTTCAAAAGAGTATAAAATGACTATAAACTTAAAATAGAAGGTTTAGAGAAAATAATTTCAACTCATAAATATGAGCACACAAATTATAGGACTCAAATCAAACATATTTTTACCAAGTTAACTGAATGCCAGGCTGAGCTTGTGATCAGCAAAGCCAGGGTAGAAAAATTTGTTCCTGAAGAGGAAACCTTCAAGAACATCATATCATCATCCTTTCATGTAAAGATTTGTTATCAGAACAGGCAGGGACTAGGGCCAAGTGATATGGCTCCTCCACACACATTGTTATCAGTCAGATCTTGATGGTGTGAAACTTGTGAAGATGAGCTGCTTCTTATTGACCCTATCCAAGAAAAGGATGAAGATGAAGAGGATATAGTGAAGGATGAACTAAAGGTGAGTGAAAAGGCTCATCCTAAGAAGGGTCACTATACTCCTAGAGAAAAGAATAAACCAAAGACAGCCAAGTCAGCTAGAAAGAACTTGATCAGGGCTACAAAGAGAAGATCCAAGAAAGTCTAAGAGATCAAGCCCATCTTCAACCCCAAGCAATAAAAAGTCTTTATCTCTACTGGGTTTGCGGTGGTGATGACTAAAGACTTACCAATGGACTCTAGTACCAGGAGTCCTAGTTCAAGTTCAAACCATCCTGGTCAAGAGAAGAAGGTTGAACAAATGTGCACCACTGCAGCATAACATGAACCACGCAAATCCAATAGCAAGCTTCACCCTCAAGAGCCTACTGCATTATCTAAGAAGGTGAAGAAGGAGCTAGAAAGAGATCAAGATCAAATCTCTCCATAGAAGAAGACTCTCAAAAGTATGCCTGTAGAATGCGTCATATGTGGTGGTACAACTCACTTTACTAAGGATTGCATCTACAATCCTAAGAGTACCATCCACATGACCAAAGATAAAATTTCAGAGAAGAAGAAGAAGAAAATAGATTCGGAAGGAAAGTCACTTTCCTTTAGAAGCTCCAAATTAAACATAATGAAGATAGGTGGAAAACTATCTTCGGAAGAAAGTTTGTTCTCAGAAGAAAGGAATGCTTCCGAAGCCCTGAAGTCTACTACAGTGGATGCAAAAGCTTTTGATGGTTTAGTCTCCAAAACTTTCAAAGTCATAAAAACTTCCAAAGTTTTGAAGGCCAAGTCTAATCTTCGAAAGATGGTGTGGAAGATAAATAAAGGTCATGTGACTGAAGTTTCTTCATCAACATTAGCAAATGATCCTTAAAGCTTGTATATAGGATCAATAACTATTGAACTATCTTTAGTTCATTTTGATGAGCCCAAGACCAGAAAGGCTTGGGTTTTCAAATGTAACTAACCATTTATTTTTCATGTGTAGGAATAGCTGAAGACCAAGAGAAATGTATGGATCATTAATAGTGGCTATTCAAGGCACATGACTGGCAATGACTATTTGCTTCAAGACTTTGAGAAAATTCATAGAGGGCATGTTGCCTTTAGAGGAGAATCAGTTGGTTACATCATTGAAAGGGGCAGGGTCATAAATGGTAAGCTCCGTATTAAGAAGGTAAAATTTGTCAAAAAGCTTGAATACAATCTTTTGAGTGTAACTCAATTTTGTGACCAAAGAGATAGCATGCTATTCACTAAGCATAAGTTCATTATTCTCAAACCTGGGGTGATCATTCCTCAAGAGCATATCCTGCTCAGAGCCCCAAGGAAAGGGAACATGTACAAGATGAACTTGCAAGAACCTATGTCCTCTCCTCCACCTGGGAGGATACCAATAGGTACCAAGTGGGTTTTTAGAAACAATAAGGATGACAGAGGGTTTGTCATCAAGAAAAAGGCAAGACTAGTAGTCCAAGGGTACACTCAAGAAGAAGGGATTACTACATAGATATCTTTGCTCCCGTAGCAACACTTGAAGCTATAAGGATATTCCTTGCCTTTGTTGCATCCAAGGATTTCAAAGTCTACCAACTTGAAGTCAAGTGTGCATTTTTATATGGGATGATAGATGAAGAAGTGTATGTCAAGCAACCACCTGGCTTTGTAGACCTAGATCATCCTAATTATGTGTGTAAGCTTGACAAAGCTCTTTATGGGCTGTATCAAGCTCCAAGGATGTGGTATGAGACATTATCAGAGTACATTGTTCTACATAGTTACAAAATAGGTACTATTGATAGCACACTCTTCATAAAAAGAATAGGAAATGACTTGATATTGGTTCAAGTTAATGTTGATGACATCATCTTTGGGTCAACCAATGAAGGACTCCATAAAGTGTTTAAGAAACTGATGAAGAATAGGTTTGAAATGAATGCCCTGGGGGGAACTCAATTTCTTTCTACGAATTTTAGTGAAGTAGGTTGAGAATGACATCTTCATAAACTAGTCAATGTATGTACAAGACATACTAACTAGATTTCAATGACTGATGGTAAGGTTGCTAAGACTTCTATAGCCAGAAACCACTCCTTAGGACCTGATCTTGAGGGGGAGTGTGTTGATGAATATCTTTACAGAGCTATGATTGGGTCTTTTATGAATCTTATAGCTAGCAAGCCTGATATCTTGTTTGCCACATGCATATGAGCAAGATATCTAGCCAACCCCAAGATGTCACACCTGGTTGCTGTCAAGAGGATTCTTAGACACCTCAAAGGAGCTCCCAAACTAGGCCTTTGGTATCCAAAGAATTCCGGCTTCAATCTATATGCTTATACAGATAGTGACTATGGTGGCTGCACCATGACTACAAAGTCTACATCAGGGGGATGTCAATTTCTTGGTGGAAAGATAGTCTTATGCTAATGCAAGAAATAATCCGGTGGAGCACTCAAAGAAAAAAAAAATATCAACTACTAAAGCTGAATACATTGCTACTGCAGGCTACTGTGCTCAAGTGATTTGGATTCAAAATCAGATGCTGGATTTTGGATTCAACTTCAAGAAAACTCCTATGCACATAGACAACACACAGTGCTATCTCTATCACAAAGAATCCAGTGCAGTACTTAAAGACAAAAAACATTAACATCAGGTATCATTTGATCAGAGATAATTTTGAAAAGGGATTAATAAAACTGTTCAATGTTAACACAAATGAACAATATGCTGACATGTTCAAAAAAGCTTTTGATGAATAGAGATTAAATGTCTTGTATCAGCTATTGGGATGATTAACTTTGAGTAGATTTTCTTAAATTAATTTCAAAATGTTTTTCAAACATGTGTGTCTTTAAATTTGTCTATTTTATCACTCATATAAGCCATGTTTATCTTGGATGAAATTTTTTCAAAGTAAATATTTCTTAGAGTTTTAAGAATTATGGATAGATTTTATTTCGGAAGACATTAAATTGAATTCGGAAGAACATTATATCTTCAAAACTAATAACTACTTACTAAGGGATTTAGCCTTGGAAGAATTCTAATAAATCTACCAAAGCGTAAATCTGCTTCTAAGTACTTATATGTATTGAAGGACAATTATCTTTTGAAAGCAATTAAGTCTTCGAAGTTTTATTCTCTTATTGAGTAAAACTTCTTAAGTTTAATATCTTCTGAAACCAAATTTGTCTTGGAAGCAAAATTACACTAAGTATATTTTCTTCTGATGTAATTCTTCAAAGACTAAGGAATATCTTCCAAAGTCAATTTCGCTTTGGAAGCTTTCTTTAAAACATCCGAAGGCAAATTACCTTCGGATGATTTTCAACTTCCAATAACTACATTTTTGGGCACTTTTTCAGAGGTGGGACTGACATCGATATTTTAAAGTTTATCCTTTTGCAATAACTTTGTCTCAAATCCAAGCATATAAATAGCCTTTACAACGGTTCACCCTCTTTCATATTCCTCTTCATCTAAAAAATTCTAGTCCTAAATTACCCATAAACCGTTGTTGTTCTTCCACTCTCTCACCAAAATACTATATAAAATGGCCAACCTGACCCCAAAACAAGCCACCATTTGTCATGCACATACATAGGCAACACAACCAGGTTGTTCTGTTGTCGTCTGAGAATGATCATGTTTTCTTAGACATTTGTCGCTTTCTCTCTCAATCATCATACCTCACCGCTCTTACTATAGACCCCTTCTTTACGAAGATCAACTGCTGGAGTTCTGGAGGACCTGCCAAGATCTGAGGCTAGATGATGAAGGAGGTTAATTGTCCTTCCTAAAAGAGGTAGTTAACGGATTAGTCTGGCTGATGGGCTATGAACGGGACTACTTTGTAAGGACCTTCAAAAAAGGTAAGGTCTCTCTTTAATGGAAATACCTCCTTCATGTTGTAATCAGTTTTTTATCAAACAAACATGAAGGATTTGAGCAAGTTCCTAAAGACCTATCCCATACAGTCCATGGAATGATCCAAGGGATCAAGTTCAAGTACCCAGAGTTTGTATATACAAACTTACATGCTAACATGGATTCCTTAGAGTATTACATATTTGCTAGATATGTCCAGTACATTCTCAACTATGAACTAGGCTCACAGTTGAGGGGAACAGGTAATATTCTTAAATTGGGACAGATTGTTAGACCCTGAAAGGATCATACTTGCCAACTTAAGAGGTGGTTCGAGGTTATTCTGGTTGGATAACATCATTAACAGAAGACAACAGAAGATTACAGAAGACATTAATTACAGAAGACCAAGAAGACAGAAAAAGACTAAGTATAGACTACCCGTATTTGTTAATGCGGATAACTTGTGAACAAATGCTGACAAGTGTTTGTTCACTCGCATTAACAAATGCGGATGAAGACAAGAAATGCTGAACAAGAAGTGTTCACCCGCATTTGTCCATGCGGATGAACTGAAGAAATGCTGACAAGAAGTGTTCACCCATATTAGTTTATGCGGATGAACAAAAGGAAATGTAGCCAAGACTTGTTCATCCGCATAAACTAATGCGGGTGAGCAAACACATGCTGATCAAATGCTGCTGACAAGACTTGTTCACCCGCATAAACTAATGCGGATGAACTAAGTTAATGCTGATCACAAGACAACTAATGCTGATGAAGACTTGTTCATCCGCATTAACTAATATGGATGAACAACTTACAATGTTTTTACTTATTTTGTACTTAGACTAGATTCTCTTGTATAGATCAGGGTTAGTTTAGTCTTTTGTACAAATTATGTGTATGCCTATAAATAGGGCTGCATACCCTAACTTTGTAAGTTTTTGGTCTTCAACAGTTATAACATCAATATTATACATCTGTGACTTCTGTGTTGATGTACTGCATTTACTCAAACATTTATTTCAGGTTCATCTGTTCTGTAATATAGTGATTCCGCAACTATATTACTGACTCAGTCTGCATATTCGAACCTAGGTTGAGTCACATCAACCGAGAATATCATTATCAAAACCCAGTCAATTGGTATTAGAGCCTCGGCTCTTGAATTCATCACAGAATCATCACAGATTTTGTGTGAAAATCGATTGAACTGTAGAATGAGTTGAGCAAGATCTATACTTATGATAAACATACACACTGAAATTGAACACAAAGAAGTGGTACCATACAGATCTGTCATTGACAAACCTTCACACTCACAAACAACAAAACATAGAACTCCTTCAGGCTAATAGATCTGAACTTAACAGATCTCGTAAAGACTATGAATAGAAAATTCAGAGAACAACTCACTGCTCAAACTTAAAATCAACTTAAACTTCAAGAGGGGCTGACCACTGCTGAAATGATAAGAGGGGTATCTACTCCCAATGGCAAGACAGATGTAAAAATTATTTCCTGGAAGTATGATAGTAACTAGAATATGTTCATGATGAAGAGGATATCAGGATTAGTCCAATTTTTCACAGAGTACACAACCATAGTCAATGCCTTGAAAGTTCATGATTTAAAAGAGTTGGCTGAGCTAGACTTGATTAATCCTGATGGAATGTATAGAGAATATGAATTTAGAGATATTCTAAAGATGTTTAAAAGAACAAACAACTTCAAATCACTAAAAGCTATCTGCACCAGAAAAGACAAAACATTCAAGAACCCATTTGATCAAAGAAAGAAAAGAGATGCTGAAGAGATTGTGTCTCCTGAACTACATGTTAAGCCAACAGAAAGTTTGAAGAGGAAAATGATTGCTGGTACTCATAAGACAAAGCCTATTTCAAATGTGTATTATGATGAAGACACCTTTGAGCTAGTATTTGAAAGAAAATGGGAAGGAAATGAAGCCCCTGAAATAAGAATCTTCAGTGGGTATGAGGTTAGATTGCTAGATGAGTCTTACATTTATTACATCTTTACCAGACACTTCAGAGCTCTGAAAAACAAGGCTGTAGAAGATGATTTATAGTTTATTTTGAAGTGTGTGAAGATATTGAAGCTGGCTTTTGTTAGAATTAACAACAAGAGAGAACAAAGGAAGAAGAAAAGGCTACCTATGCAGATGGGCAACATAGTCAAGTTGGAAGTTGATGTTGATGGTTCACTGCTGATTCATAGAGTTGGGTTATCTTCTATTTCAGTTTGGGAACCCATCTCTTTAAAACAAATGCCCATCGCTTCTATTCATACAATGAGTGAGATGAAGATTCATGTGCTCAATAGAGAAAAGATGAAGGAAGCTAGGGATTTTTCCAACATGATAAAGGCTATTCTCAATTCATCAATGGCCTAACCAGAAACATTAGAAGAAGCTGCTGTAACTCTCCTCCGAACATCAGTCCAAAAGAAGACTACACAAGAAGACCGACTAGAATCATCACAACCAACACCACCATCACACTCTTAAGGAACCTAGGCAGTATAATCCTTAGGGGGAGTATGGTTAGACCCTGAAAGGATCATACTTGCTAACTTAAGAGGTGGTTGGAGGTTGTTCTGGTTGGATAACATCATTAACAAAGACAACAGAAGATTACAGAAGACATTAATTACAAAAGACCAAGAAGACAGAAAAAGACTAAGTATAGACTACCCACATTTGTTAATGCTGATAACTTGTGAACAAATGCTGACAATTGTTTGTTCACCCGCATTAACAAATGCGGATGAAGACAAGAAATGCTGAACTAGAAGTGTTCACCCGCATTTGTCCATGCGGATGAACTAAAGAAATGCTGACAAGAAGTGTTCACCCACATTAGTTTATGCGGATGAACAAAAGGAAATATGGCCAAGACTTGTTCATCCGCATAAACTAATGCGGGTGAGCAAACACATGCTGATCAAATGCTGCTAACAAGACTTGTTCACCCGCATAAACTAATGCGGATGAACTATGTTAATGCTGATCACAAGACAACTAATGCTGATGAAGACTTGTTCATCCGCATGAACTAATGCGGATGAACAACTTATAATGTTTTTACTTATTTTGTACTTAGACTAGATTCTCTTGTATAGATCAGGGTTAGTTTAGTCTTTTGTACAGATTATGTGTATGCCTATAAACAGGGCTGCATACCCTAACTTTGTATGTTTTTGGTCTTCAACAGTTATAACATCAATATTATACATCTGTGACTTCTATGTTCATGTACTACATTTACTCAAACATTTATTTCAGGTTCATCTGTTTTGTAATATAATGATTCCGCAACTATATTACTGACTCAGTCTGCATATTCGATCCTAGGTTGAGTCACATCAACCGAGAATATCATTCTCAAAACCCAGTCACAGATGAAGCCCAACATCTTCAAAATAATAAGGAAAACCACTATTGATTTTTCCAGGATAGAAATAGCCCTTGTCCCTAAAATGTTAGAGCTCCCTGCTCAAGGTGATAACTTGGCAGCACCAGCCAATGTTGAACCCACACCTTCTTTATCTTCACAACCCCAACACCCATATATAGCCATCAACTACCAATGAAAATCCAGACGAACGCTTGCTTAGTCTATTCAGATTCAGCAGGCCCCCATACACTCAGCCATGCAGGTCGAAGTAGAACCAAGAGTTCCTACTTCCCACGAGGAGTAGACCACTTCCATCCCTTCAATGATCAGTGTTGAGGTTTCTTATGCTTAGCCTGATGAGCTCATAACCCAAGCTGTAAGCCTTCATTTAGAGTCTCAAAACTCAGATGAACAACCTTCAGGGGAGAATTACCATTCTTAGCCTTTGGACTTAAACCAACCAATCCCTGACCTCTAATTCTATGATGATGAGGATATGGGATTCAGTAAGTACCATGAGTCTCTCTTCTCCTCCCATTCTTAAGGAGAGATGAGCGCTTCTACAACTCTTATATCTAGCCCACATCATCCACCCATAACTGAGGTGGACCTCTTTAAACCTGTTTAAGAAGTCTCTATGGAAGAGGCTCTCACTTTTGAAAGTGATTATATCTTTAAGATCTCAACCATGGCAACCCAATTCCTTGATACTTCTCATGAAGTTGTCATGGAGCAGGGGAAATCCACAGACTAGGAACCAATATATGGTGGTGAGGGAGATGACTTTGCTCATGTACTCTTTTCCCCCATAAGTCTTCTGAAGAAGATAAGGGGAGTCTATAACTAAAGATGCAAAAACTAACCATAAACTGCACCTATATGGTTTCTAAGGTTAGTCACCTAGAATCTCAAGTGGCTACCTTATAAAGGCAGGTCCTTAATCAGCAACATAAGATCATCGATCTCAAGGGAAAGTTAGCTAAGAGGCTTCCCAGGCATGCTAAACCAGGTTCACAAAAACCTATGGATGTGGTGGTCTTAACTACAATCACAGAACCTGGAATTACTGTCTAGAGTATGGACATTGAGGACTGATCACCCTCACTTGCAATTGTCCTGACTCAACAACCTCCTAAGGCCACATCAATATGGATTTCTTAATTCAAAGTCTGTTTGAGGAGGGTATACCAAGGGCTATGTCTACCCCATCCTACCCTGCTGAAAATCCAATTATAGGATGGAGGTATGACACTGACAGAAGAGTGGTGCTTTCTAGATATTAAGGTCAATAATAAGTGTTCAACTTCCAAACCCTTAGACTCTATAAAAGCTTTCCTTTGACCAACCACTTGCCAACCCAAGCCATAATAGGCAAGCTGATAGGTTAGCTAAGAGGATCCAGCTGAGGGTGTCTAAGGAGTTCAAAAGAAGAACAAGTTTATATAGATAGAAGCTAGTAGGGAAAACAGTTGGTCTACAGGATATTGAGGCAGACCTTAATATTAGTTCGAAGGGGAAACCTCAGTTGAAGGCCCAATTGAAGAACCCATTAACCTTGAGACTACAACTCCTGTAGCACCTAGTACCCTCAGTGAGACACCAGTTGGTGAAGGTGTCTTACATCCTCTCCTTGGCTAGAGCTTAGGTAGGGAACAAGACAGATGAAAGATGATTAGGTACTTAAGTGCCATAGGTCTCTATCAGGTAGTAGCTCAACTCCCTCTATCTTATGAATACATAAAATTTGAATACCTCAAGCAGCTTCAGTAAAATGTTCTAAAAGAAAAGAAAGTTACTAAAGGAAGATGAGGGAGGAAGCTACAAAGACAAAAGCCACCATCAAAGATAATCAAAAGATATCTGAAGCAGACTAAAGATGGTGAGCTTCTGGAAGCTGTATAGGTTCTCCGAAAGGAGGCTTGGTCCAATGTCTCTAACCAGGATGAGCACATTAGGGTGATCAAGCAAAAGATTAAGAAGGGTGAGCTTCTAGACTTGCATTCTCCGCCATGTCAAGCTACACCTAAAGTTGAGGTTAAGGTTGAACCCCAAGAGACAACACAACCTAGACCTAGTGCTGATTCATAGCCAGCTTCATCTTCTAACCCACAGTAGGGTCCTAAACCTTCTTCTTCTAAACATGTGAAGGGGAAGGACCCAACCAAGAAGGTTAAAGAAGGTAGACCTGGTAATCAAGACCAACCTTCTCAGTTGAAGTATAGAAAGAGGAAGAGGATGGCCATCAGAAGGGACTTGAAGAAAAAGAAGAAGAATTCCAAGGCATCCACCTCTGCACCTCAATGAGTTAGAACATCCTAATGGTAAACTAGAAGAGGCTACTTAACAAAGTCCACTTCAAGTAGAGCCTCTTGCTGCTGAGAGACCCATCTTGTCCAGGGCTTACTCTCCAAACCCAGACAGATGGTATGTCATAAGAGATCAATATGGTCAAGACATATACTCTGGAGAAATATGCTTGATCTTCCTTAGCATGATCTTTTAGACATAAGGAGGTACTTTGAGAGCCTGAAGAACCCAGACCAACTGATGAAGAGAGGAATGGATCTGGTTCTAATAATGGTTGTAAACAAGTGAAGATCTGATCAAGACTCAAAGTCATCCTCAAGTTTTGGTAGCATCAGCTTTGGGGGAGTTTCTAAGAGTTATCTTAGAGGATGATGCTAACAAAAGATCTCTCAGCATGTAGTCTGGAGTACAACAAAGTTACTTTGAAAGATTTGACAATAGACAAAGAAATTCACTAAGTTTTAAATCTTTCGAAGACAAAGACCAAAATCTTTCGAAGCCAAAAGTGAAGTCTTCCAAAGCTTCAAGACGAAGTCTTCTAAAGCCTAAAAACTTATTTGTTTTGATGAAAAAGACGGCATGCTTTCTCTTACTTACTTTTGGTAAAAGATGAACCACTTTCTGCTACCATCTCTGATGACTCACCAACTTATACAAGTTGGTGATTATATCCATACTTTTGTCAACTATACATTATGGTATTTGAGTCCATAACTTTCCACACTTGTATTTTTATCCTTTTTATAATAGAATAGGATGTGAGCTATGGCATGTCATAGTCACTAGTCAAAAGGCAATTTGCCTTTTGACTTTACATTGATCTTGTTGTCTAGATTAGTCTTCTAGCTGGCCTTCAAAGTATGACCAGTTGTAAGATGTAGTATAAAGTGTCTCATGTAACCAGTCCTTAGGACTATGCCTTATAATAACTGTAAAACACTGGAGAGCAATATATATCATTCTTGAAAACCAATCTCTTTGTTCTTGTGTGTTCTTTACTTTTGTTCATTGTTTCATCTATCAGTTCCCTATTTGATCTGTTAAGTGTTATCCTCTCCACCTTGTGAAACTGTTGCATAACCATTAGTGGTCCTGCACTCGGAATTATCGGGATTCTTTTGTAAAGCAGTCTTGATGAATGTTGGAAGAGACTTTGAACATGTGTAAACTATTGTTAAACATCTTCTCCAACTTCTGAGGGTTGACTGTTACATGTTCCTAGTATAATTGAAGGTGTACAACAAGAATTATTAGCATAATATAGGAATATTTTTCGAGATATCAAACCTGTCTACATATCCTGGCCATTGCAATACTGAGTAGAATATAGCTCAAGATTTTCACCCATAACAATTGTCCCCAAAAATACGATATTCTTGAAGATTTTTTGAATATATCTTGTTATTATATTCGAGATGATGCATAGCAGCTGGAGCCTTATCCCATAATCTTCTACAACTTAGACCCAAAATTCATATGAACTCGAGAACCCGGCTACCGATTAAATGTTCATCGCGATAATCGAGGCTAATTTCCAACCGTTCAAATGTTTTAGGCAGCCTATAACATCCTCAGCCATAATTTCTAACTATTTCACCATAAGGATCAAAGATCAACATGTATCTTTCTCCCTTCTTCACCATTTTCTTCTGGAAATCTTCTTCTTTCATTATCCCCATGACGAAATGTACCTGACCTCGTTCTTACTCACAGATTACGCCTTCGAGGACTTCATTGATCAGAATTTGATTGAACCTCCTCAAGACAAAGTCTGGTTATTCTTAAACCTTGAAATCTTTTCAGTTGCAATCTCAAGTCGCTTTCCCTCTAACGCTGTGATTCGCGCATATGATCATGAAATGCACGCTTGATGAAATCAACAAATGCTGATTATGAACTTGATGAACAATAAGAACATAAATAGGTTGATTCCCCCAAGGATCTTTTCAAATATCTGAAAGAAGATATAACAACATGTTATATTTGATTTCAACAAAAACTAATCATGGTGCGAAAACCCATGATTAATGCTATGATATCAGTGTGTGTGTGTGTATGATTGCTAGTGATTGAGTGCTTGTATGATAATAATTGCTTGATTGTACTGATTGTTCAACAGCTTATAAAGGATTAGGGTATTATGCTATTTATAGCCTATACACAATAGCTATATACAATTACAAAAATACCCTTATGTAAACAAAAATTACATAAAAATCCTAAGTCTATGTCGTCCGCTGTGGATGATAGGCTGTCCGTTATGGATGCTAAGTCTTCTGCTATAGATGTTGAATAAGTTGTCCGCTGTGTCTTGGATGCTGTCCGCTGTGAACACTGGTTGTATGTTTGTCTAGTTAGTTGTCCGCTGTGGAGTGTTTATCTGGTGCGGATTGAACATCCGTTGTAGACATTTCATCAGCTGTGGACTTCTGTTCATCCGCTGTAAGTTTTGTTCATCCGCTATAGATACTTGGACTTGTTCTTTATCCGCTGCATGGACTTGGTCATCCTCTGTGGGCACTTCTTAATCCTGCTGCCGACACTTGTCAAAATTTCTTTTATCTACAAACCTGAAAAAGAAATTTAAACAATAATTAGTGTATGTTATGAATGTTAATGATGCTAATGTGTTAGTTAATGATTGTTTGGATGTTAGAACACATTATATTTGATTATGGCAAGCATTATCCTTTAAACATTTTCCTATTAATGCACTTGTTGAGTCCAACAATACTCCCCCTAAGGATGATGTTGCCTTCAATTTAATGTTTGCTTGTTAATGTTTGGTTTCTTAGTAATAATGAGTGTGTGCTTGTGTTAGATATGAATGATTGTAATGATTGTGTGATAGACTTATGCAGTTTTATTACATGTTTGAATGTTATGCATGATTTAGATGTATGATGAATGTTCTAATTACATGTTTGATTGCTTGGTTAGATGTATGGTTGCTTGATTTCATGTATGATTGATTGTTTTTCTGTATGATTGATTGATTTTCTGTATGATTGAATGATTGTATGTTTTTTGATTACATGAATGTTTACTTGTATGATTCACTGATTACACTTGTGTAATTTGATTGCTTTGAATGTTTGCTAGTGTGATTTGTTATTTGTCTGATTGTTTGTTATGTATGATAATTATGTATGATTTATATGTATGATTGATGTTCTAATGTGTTTATTGTCTATTATGTATGGTTGGATGTTTGATTTGGTAGAAAGGTTAGGTTATGTATTTTTGTTTTTTTAGTCTGTTTGTATGTTATAAACAGTGTGTCTGCTGTACAATTTTTAACTTGTATGTTGTATACCCCTTGGATGTTGTACTGTGTTCACAGCAGATGGACATTTGTTCATGTGCTCTGCACACTTGTGTAAAAATTTAAAATTTGTAACTCATGACTAAAAAGTCATACGCTATGGTTGACCACTGTTTTCAAGGCGGATGAACATTTGTTCATGCGTTATAGACCCTTGAAAAATTGTTTGGTTGTTTACATTTGATGAACATTTGTTCATGCGCTATGGACACTTGAAATGATTTGTTTGATTGTTCACAATGGATGAACATTTGTTCATGTGCTGTGGACCCTTGAAAACTTGGTTGGTTGTTCACAGCAGATGAACATTTGTTCATGAGTTGTGGACACTTGAAATGATTTGTTTGTTTGTTCATAGCAGATGAACATTTGTTCATGCGCTGTGGACACTTAAGTGTAATGTGAATGTTTACAGCGTATGATTACCTGTGTCCATACGCAGTATACACTAGCTTTGTTTGAACAACGGATGACTAATGTTAGTCATGCGTTGTGGAATGGCACTGTATTCACAGCGAATGTCTTTCCAACATCATACGCTATTAACACTTGTATGTTCACTAGTGCATTGCGGATGTATGTTTGTTTTTGTCCGCTACATACACTTCATGTATTTTGAATGTTATGATGGTTACTGTAGCTACAGCGGATGTATGCGTGTATGTCCGCTATGATAACAGTTGTCAAATTATAAAAAATTTTGAAAATCTTGATTAATTTTCTTCCGAAGCAAATGTTGTTTGATTTTCTTGTGAAGCAATTTTTGTTTGTTTTTCTTCCAAAGTAAATTTTGTTTGTTTTTCTTCCGATGCAAATTTTGATAAATTTTCTTTTGAAGCATATGTTTGATAAAATTTCTTCCAAAAGAACATTTGTTTGTTGACACTTGTTTGAGTCAAAATGTTTGTTTAAAATGTATGTTAAAATTTTATCATGATCAATATATGGATGTTTGAATATCACTCACAAATAATATTTCACAATATTGTGCATATGTATGTGTGTCAAACTGCTGTGTTTGGGTGCTGGCTTGACTTGGATTTATTTAAAACTCAAAATTTAATATTTCAAATTTTATAAAGTTTGTATGATTATGCACTTATTCTGCTGTCTTTGATATTTCCATGTTCATTTTCTCCTCCTAAATTTTGCATATATATAAAACTTTTTATAAAATGACAAAAATTTGAATGTGTTTGAATGGAAATTATCAAAGTCCAATTTGATTGCTTGCTTGATAAACATTTAGAGAGATAACACTTTATCTAACTAATAAATGAATGATTTTCATGTTTTGACATGAATCATTTGCACATAACATGAGATCATACTAGTCTTAAATTCTCACTGAGTTGTTTGAATGATTTTGAGAATAGACATAGACTAATACAAAGTTGATTGCAAATATTGTGATCCACTTAAACTCATGCATGGTAATAATGATTGATTGAAACAGTGAGTGATAATCATGTTTTGGGTTGATTGATATGAGTTGTATGTACCCCATATCTGATTGTATGTTTAGAACAACCTCCCACAAGATATGCTAGAAAGCACTTTCAATACTTAAGACCTAGCTACTTAGGAGTATAAATGCATAATTTGATCCATTTTGTTTGATCCTCATTGGGATTATTTTTCACATCACTTTGGAAGGTGATCCTTTTTGGGATTCTTTTGATTCATTCAATAGGAATGTAGTCTAGAAGACTTATTGATTGTTCATCCAAGATGGATTTGTTCCTTATTAGGAATCTTTTTGGATCATGATTTAGGTGATTCAGGTCTGTGCTCAGCATAACAAAGAGTGCATTAGTGTACTCCAGGTCTATTTAAATCATAAAGAGGAGTCATTTGTATGATTGAGCAATTTATAAACTGTTTCACTTGGTGTATTGTAGTTACTTTACAAGCAACCTATATTAGATAGATTAATACTCACCATAAACGAAGATGTGTTGATGACCACACAATCATGAGAATTTAGTGTTTCACTGTTGTATGTGTTGTTAGGTGTCCCATGCTGAGCCTATCCACATATCAAACAAAGTATTGTCGGTCTTTATTAGTGGAAAATGACTCATTGAAGAACTAAGCTAGTGCACTATCATTTCTCTTGAGTGGTATATGTGATTCAAGGTGTTTGATTATCATAAAACAAGAATGTTTGTTCGATATCTTGATTTTGAAAAATGCATTTTGCTGTTAAATATGACTTTGACAAAATCAAGCCTGTTTGAATTTAATGTTTTGAAAACATTACCTGTTTGATTCAAAGTTGATCATACCATGTGACTGAACCAGAAATTCAAATCTTGTTGAATCGAATGGTTTGGTAAACAGGTCAGCCAATTGATTGTCTGTATGGACTTTGATCAACTTTATCAGGCCTTTTTCAGAGTAATCTCTCAAAAAGTGATATATGATTTCTATGTGTTTTGTTTTTGAATGTTGAACTGGATTGTCAATGATAAACATGACAGTAGAATTATCAATGTGTATGGGTGTTTTAAGAAAATTAAAGCCATAATCAAGCATTTGATTTTGAATCCAAAGCACTTGAGAACAGCATACAGAAGTAGCTATGCATTCTGCTTCAGCTGTTGACACAGAGACATCTATTTGTTTTTGCACTGCCAGGAGATCAATCTTGATCCAAGAAAGAGACAACCTCCTGTAGTGGATTTTCTGTTGCTATTGCATCCACCATAATCACTATTTGTGTAAACAAAGAAATCAGTTAGATGGTGCAACCAAAGCCAAGATGGTCTTGGGTTTCCCGTCTTTTCCCATAACACATATTTCATCAAAAGTGGCATTGTCTGATGGTTTGGAAATTCTAGGCACACTGGATTTCCTTTGCATGTTTTTGGCTCTGTCAGCAGAAGTGCTTTGAGCTCTTCTTATTTGAGTGCCATTATCTGATGGTTGTCTGTTCTGAGACTTATGTCTCCTGTTTGGTTGTTTAAAGGTGTCATAAAAAGTTTTATCATTATTTTAAACAACTTTTTGATGAGGAGTTTGTCTTGTGACTCCTACATTGTTCTTATTAGGAACAACTGTTTGTTTCTCAGTTGATTTCTTAACTTGTGCCTCTTTGTTTTGCTTCTTGTTTTTCTTATTGAAAAAAACAGTTAGCCGTGCTATGGTTGTTTCTTCCACAAATTGAATAATAATTGTGAAAATGGCATGATTCAGTACTGTGATTGTTTATGTTATAGTACTTGCATATTTACCATATTTGAATTTTTCAGTGGTGTGAGTGTATTGATCATACCATTCACAATATGGTAGATTTGCATTGCCTTGTTTGTTTATAACTTTTGATTTTAAATTTGATTTTAAAGGTAAGTCAAAAGTTACAGTTGTTGGTTTTTGCCGAATGGGAGCTTTTCCTTTCCCTTTGTTTGTTTCATTAGGAGAGGCAGTGGAAGATTCAGCTTTTCTTCCAACAAAGCAGATGTCAAAACCTTTTGTTTGCTTTGATTGTTTGATTGGTGTATCAACCACACTTGAAACTTTTGTAGTTTCAGTAATTGGTTGATATGACTCCTCATCCAATAGATCAACATCATCGTAATCAGTGGTTTTTTCAACAAATTCATTATTTTCTCCTTGATACAAATCTGTTGATTTCATTTGTGGAGGTGCTTGGTTTTAACAAATTTTATCAAAGGTTTTTTTTATATTAATGATGTTTTTGATGATGATTGTTTTGAATCATCAGTCTGGTCATGTGGGTCAAGAGACTCACCCTGTGTGTTTGTCATGGAGTCAGGTAGAGGAATATAATTGTCATTATAAGGTGGGTTGACCTTATTATATCCTAAACCTGAAGGATCTTTAAATGCCCTTTTGCTAGCAAGATGTTCTTCAAACTTCTTGTTGCTCACTTGAAATTTCTGAAGTTTCACTTCAGTTTCAGCATATAGTGTTTTTGACTGAGTCAATGATTCAGAGAGTTGCTCTACTTGATCAGCAAGTGTTAGTTTTTCAGACATTAATTTTTGCAAATCATTTTATAATGAAAGAATTTTAATCCCATGTTGTTTTTGTTCTGATTTTAGACTTTCATTTAAAATGTTTGTTTCAATTACTTTCTTGCAAAGTTTGTCTGCATGTTCTCTGTATCGATTGAGTTCGACAATGCATGCTTGTGTACAAAGGTTTTCCCTCACCTCTTTCAGGATTTCTGAAATCTTATCTTCTATATTTTCCATGAGATGATGATCAGGAGGATTTCAGCCTCGTACATGCTCCAATCACACTCACCATCCTGTTTTATAATTATTGCTGATGATTTGGAGTGTTGATTTGGGTTGTATTGTGTGATTTGAGGTGGAGTTGGTGCAGCAGGAATACTGATTGGAGGTGGGATTTGTCTGCTTGAATGGTAGCTGCTAGATGCTTGTGTTTGATTGTTGTTTCTGTCAACTCTTTGTTGCTGGCATTCTTGTGAGAAATGACCATACAGTTGATAGTTGTAGCATCTCACCTTCGTTTTATCAAAACCATTTTTGGTATTTTTGTCCATGCTCAAACCTTTGTTTCTTTGGAGAAACCTTTTTGATCTATAAGCAATCAATGCCATGGACCACTGAAGATCCATATCTTCAACCATGTCTTGTGGCAATTCATCCAAATCTTATTGGATGATTTGAGATGGTATGAGATTAGCACCCAAGTATGCTTCAAAGCTAGGTGAGAAGGCTACATAGGCTGCCTTCTGCTCTTCACATTGTAGAATGATTATGAGAGCATCCATGGGTTTCCTAAATCTATGTATGTTTTGATTCTGTGCCTGTTGTTGTTTGCTGGAACTGGAGGTGTGAGGATTATGTTTGCTTTGAGGTGTTGTTTCATGTAAAGCATGCACACCAGTCTTTTTATACTTTTGTTTAGTATTGGATGTTTCAAGAGTAGAGAAGAAGGAGCTATTACTTGAATCTAAAAGTTTTTCATCTTCATCTTCTCCAGTGCATGTCAAAAATGCACTGTGTGTCTGTTGAAGTTCTTTGAACTTGTATGCTTCCACATGTCTGATATGGTTGTTATTTCTGGATCTTTCATCTAGTTCTAGTGCTTCAACTTTAGCCACTAGAGAGTCTAGAGATAGTGCTTCAAGATCCAATGTTGCTTTCATTAATGAGACTGATTGAGTCCAGCTCTCAGGCAGTGTATGCAACATCTTTTTGTTAATCTCCACAGATTCATATTTGAGACCATAAATGATCATCTCATTAACTATTTGAATGAATCTATGAAGCTGTTGTGGAATGGATTCTCCTTGAATGTCATAGAAGGTTTCATATTGGGTCCTTAATTTCTCCTTTTTGATTTCCCTAATCTCTTCACTTCCTTCACACATGGTGTGAAGTACCATCGAGAGTTCATGTGCTGTTTTGAAATTTTCAACTCGTGTCAAAATTTCAAATAACAAAGTCATTGCCAAGATGTTGTATGCTTTCATATCTGTTTTCACCTTTTTGAGGTCATCACCAGCTACACTTTTCAAGCTTACTAGCTTCTGTATGTTGTAATCAGGCCCAAGAGTCAATGGTTAGTATGGTCCCTCGGTTATGGATGTCCATAAATCCGGGTCTTGAAAAATTATCCAGTTTCTGGACATGATTTTCCATTGTTTAAAATCTGACTTATTCTTAAGTCTGGGTGGTTTTAGACCAATGTTTGTTCCTGAAATTTCATCAGACATGATTGTTAAATTTTTAACTTAACGTTTTAACTTAAATTTGTTTGATTATTTTAGTTCGGTGCTAAAATTTGCTTTTATCTTAAAGTCACTAGGATTTATTTGTTAGTGTGTTTGTTGTTTTACCGAATAAAGAAAATTAATTAATTTTATTTTCAAATTAATTAATGTCCAATGATGTCAATTTCAAATCTCGATGAAAAGAAAGGAATATTCTGTTAAGGAATGTCAACTTTTAATGATATTAGTCAAGAAAAGTCTAAAACCCGACAAATACAGAAATGTTTTTACAAGTTAACTTTTTGGATCAAAAAGTAACTTTTTTAGACAACTCAAAGAAGATTAAGTTTCTTCTTTGATTTTGATGATTAGCCAACAAAAATCACCATAGATTTTTGAAGGATATGTATGAACAAAAACTAGGGTTTATCCTAGGGTTTGTTGGCGGCTATGAAAACTTGAACAAAACAACAATTCGGTTTGTTCTTTGTAGAAGATTAATCGCCTGATTTGAGTGAAAAACAACTCAAATGTGATGTTTAAATATAATGAATGAATTCGAAGTATTCAAATGATTGTTTGTTTGATGAAAACTGATAGAACAATACCCGTGTACTGTTTTATTCAAAAACCATTAGAAACAGACGTGGTTTAGAGAGTTTTGTGATGAACACGTTTCGAAAATCATGTATGAATGATGTTTTGAGCTTTAAACACACAGAATCTTTTTCAAAATGCACAAAAACAGATTAAGAAATCATGTTTTAAGCATTTTATGAATGTTTGGTGTAGAAGAAGGTGTTTGTGATGATTTTCAGCTCGAAATGTATGTTTTGAAGCTAATAAACCATAAATATCCTGTTGTTGATTGAGAGGATTGAAAATCAGTATATGATTTGAGCCAAGGCTCTGATACCACCTGATGAAATCAACAAATGCTGATTATGAACTTGATGAACAATAAGAACATAAACAAGTTGATTCCCCCAAGGATCTTTTCAAATCTCTCAAACAAGATATAACAACATGTTATATTTGATTTCAACAAACACTAATCATGGTGCGAAAACCCATGATTAATGCTATGATATCAGTGTGTGTATGTATGATTGCTAGTGATTGAATGCTTGTATGATAATAACTTCTTGATTGTATTGATTGTTCAAAAGCTTACAAAGGATTAGGGTATTATGCTATTTATAGCCTATACACAATAGCTATATACAATTAAAAAAATACCCTTATGTAAACGAAAATTACATAAAAATCCTAAGTCTAAGTTGTTCGCTGTGGATGATAGACTATCCACAGTGGATGCTAAGTCGTCTGCTGTAGATGTTGAATAAACTGTCCACTGTGTCTTAGATGCTGTCCGCTGTGAACACTTGTTGTATGTTTGTCTTGTTAGTTGTCCGTTCTGGAGTGTTTATCTGGTGTGGATTGAACATCCGCTGTGGACTGTTCATCATCTATGGACGTTTTGTTTATCCGCTATAAGTTTTGTTCATCCGCTGTAGACACTTGGACTTGTTCTTTATCCGCTGCATGAACTTGGTCATTTGCTGTGGGCACTTCTTCAACCGCTGCCGACACTTGTCAAAATTTCTTTTATCTACAAACCTGAAAAAGAAATTTAAACAATAATTAGTGTATGTTATAAATGTTAATGACTCTAATGTGTTAGTTAATCTTTGTTTGGATGTTAGAACACATTATGTTTGATTATGGCAAGCATTATCCTTTTAAGCATTATTCTACTAATGCACTTGTTGAGTCCAACAATGCTGATTTCTGCTCGAAAACTTTAATATGTTTCTATGCCTTCCCTATTAGCATCGGTTTGACATATCCATTCCCACCATTCATCACATAATTCTTTGAAACCACCGGCTTGAGTTATGCTCAAGCAATGCCAGTTATGTGGAGGATTCTGTCTGTTATCTACAAGCTCATTGATGCTCGTGGTTTGTGTTTGGAAGTTGGTGATCTCTCAACCATTTATAATCTTTGAACTCATGGATCATCCTGATTTGTTATCCAACTTATCAACAGTCATTGCCCATTCATTCTGAACCCTACCAAGAATGAGGAGAGTTGGAAGAAGAAATTCTTCATTGTCAAGTGTGAATCGATCCCTTGACTAAAAATTGCCATGGAAATATGTCAACAAGGGTAGTACCTTAGGGTTTTAGGTCTGACATCCCTAATGGTATTCTGACTAATATTTTGAATTATATTTTGTAATGAAATTCTCAGATGTTGCTCGTCCTTCAGAACAAGCTCTCAATAGCATCAAAGCCATCCTTGACATGCCAGTAGTGGAAAGATCCTTCCACCTTGAAAGCTCTCAGTCGATAACAGCTAGCTAATCATCAACCACTCCAATGCTAGGTAAACCAATGATCTTGCTTGTTAGTTTTCATAGAATATGTTTAAGGATATGTAAATAAGTTTAGAGTACATAACCTGTTTGGAGGATTCACTAAGTCTACCCCCGAGATCATTCTGGATGACATTGACAGCTACATCAACAGCAAGGAAGAACCTGCTCAAGACATGCCCAAAAGCTCCCTTACTACTCTAAATCCTAAGGCTACCCGTGGAACCTTTGTAAAGAAAAGGAAAGCTTCTGACTCCCCTCCCTATGAAAGCTTGAATCCTGATGAGATTCACTCAAGGATGCTTTTGCTGATCGGCCTGGTAAGAATGCTTGTTATGATATTTATATTTCCACAAACATATCTTGCTTAATATCCTAACGAGTATTTTGATGCAGGGTTGCCAAGTTCTGATTAAGGATCTTTATGATTCTAGTCATTCAAACGCTCAAATGAAGAAGGCGATCCGAGGCAAGGATCTCTACATGAGTAACCTATAAAATGATCTGGACATGCTGAAGGTAGAACTTGCTACCATCAAATCCAACCACGCCGAATAGCTTGTCAAGTTCAAAAATGGGGCCAAAAGGTCTATTACCACACTAGGGCATGATAAAGATGGCGTATGAAGCCAGAGATGCTAACTTTGATAAGTGCTCGTGGAATGTTGAAGGCTGGGTGTAAAGGCTTAAGCAGCTTGATGGCAAGGCTGTGGAGCATCCTGGGTAGGATTCCTTGGTTGCAGTAAAGACTGAACCAAAGGACAAGGGTGAGCTGTTGGTTGGTGAAAGTTCAGCAATGGTGGTGGTTCCCAGGTCGATGAAGGTGCTAAATACAAAGCCTGAGCCTTGGTTCATTTGTGGTTCTTGATTTCAATATGGTTGTAACCACTTAAACAATTTACTTTTCCTTCACATACGATTTTGCTTTCCTTTAAGTCTCCTTACATCCTTCAGGATATTATCCCCAATATTTTCAAGAATATGCTTTAGAATATGGATAGATAATCTAGCATGTCTTACTTTTGCAAAAACATAAGTGAATGAACCATGCCATTCTTACCAGGCCAAAATTACGTGGGCCAAGCCAAACTTAGGATATCGCTAAGGATATAACTTAGGATATAACTTTGGATAATCCACTTTAGTGACATGTATATGCCAAAACCTTAGAATTTTATTGGGACAAGCAACGTATGAAAGGTGAATACCTTTAAACCTTCAAGTTGACACGTAAGTGTTAAAACCAATAGATAACATGTTCAAACGTTATTCGTCCGATTCGGAATATAAGTGAGGATCATGAAATTGTCAGCCAGTCAAGCGTGAACTGGTCCCAAAATCTTAAATATACTTGAATAATCGTGCGTTCCTAGCGGAGTGTTTAAACTCAGTTTTTGCGAAAAGTGAAAACCTTTAAACCTTAGAAGATATTTAGGATATCTTAAACTTAGATAGAGGGCCAATCCTCTAGTCTTTGTGTCGGTATCTTGAGTAATATCTTTAGTTGTTTTTTACAAAATAATCTAAACCTTGGTGAGGTGTGTGTTAGCCAGGCTAACAACCTTTCGACGCTAAGTCAGTAATGATTTTAAGAATAATAATCAACTTTAAAAACTAAATATTCATCAGGATATAGTTGGGAATATGATTGAGGATATAGGTAAGGATAGTAAGGATACCAGTCTTGATATTGAAGAATCTAGGTTTACCTCACATGTAATAAGCTTTAAGATGAATTGCATTTTAAGACCTAGGCAGAATGTATCCTTCCATAGTAGCCAACCAATATGCTCCTTTCCCAGTCTCAAAATCAATCATGTATGGACCTTCCTATTTTGGTGCTAAGTTCCTATCACTTGCCTTAGTGGTATTCTGAAATGGCTTTCTTAACACCAAATTACTAACTTGGAATCTTCTGGTTATTAGGTTTTTGTTATAAGATTTTGTAATCCCATGATGATAAACTGTATTATGACTTTGGCAGCATCTCTAAGTTCGTCTACCACTTCCAAATCTTCAATCATTTTCTGATCGTTATCCTAACTCACTTATAGACTAGATCTTACTGTCGGGATGGTCTTCTATTGGAATCATAGACTCGGACCCAAATACCAATGAGAAAGGGGTTTGGCCTGTTGCATTCTTAGATGTTGTTCTATCACCCAAAGCACAAATGGAAGCTCTTCTATCCATTTTCCTTTCTTTTCTTTTAATCCCATTTTTAGATTGTTGACAATAATCTTGTTTGAGGATTCTGCATGACCATAAGCCTGAGGATGAACCCGGGTTGAAGTAATCATCTTTATTTCCTAATGTTGGACTCAACAAGTGCATTAATAGGATAATACTTGTCATAATCAAACATAATGTGTTCTATCATTCAAATAATCATTACCTAACACATTAGCATCACTAACATTCATAACATACACTAATTATTGGTTAAATTTCTTTTTCAGGTTTGTAGATAAAAGAAATTTTGACAAGTGTCGGCAGCGGATGAAGTAATGCCCACAGCGGACGACCAAGTCCATGCAGCGGATGAAGAACAACTTCCAAGTGTCGACAACGGATGACCAACTCACACAACAGATGACCAAAGCCCACAGTTGATGAACAGTCCATTGAGGATGTTGAATCCACATCGGATGAACACTCCACAGTGGATAACTAACAAGACAAACATACAACATGTGTTCACAGCGGACAGCAACCAAGACACAACGGACAACTTATTCAACATCCATAGCGGACGACTTAGCATCCACAGCGGACAGTCTATCATTCACAGGGGACGACTTAGACTTAGGATTTTATGTAATTTTCGTTTACATAAGGGTATTTTTGTAATTGTAGATAGCTATCTCTATAGGCTATAAATAGCATAATACCCTAATCCTTTATATAAGCTTTTGAAGTATCAATACAATCAAGCAGTTTATTGTCATTCAAGGCATATCAATCACTATCAATCACACACACACACACACACACACACACTGATATCATAGCATTAGTCATGGGTTTCCACACTATGATTGTTGTTTGTTGAATACAATATAACAATCTGTTGTTATATTTATTTAGAGATTTGAAAAGATCCTTGGGGGAATCAACCTTATTATGTTGTTATTGTTCTTAAAGTTCATAATTAGCCTTTGTTGATTTCATCAGGTGGTATCAGAGCCTTGGCTCAAATCATACACTGATTTTCGAACCTCTCATTCAACAAACTGATATCCATGGTTCATTAGCTTCATAACATACATTTTGAGCTTGAAATCATCACACATTCTTCTTCTACATCATACATTCAACAAATGTTCAAAAACATGAGTTAATCATCTGTTTTCATTCAGTCTAAAAAAGATTCTGTGTTTTTGGTGCTAACAAAGCTCTCAAAATCATTCATAGACTGTTTTTGAAACAGAATCATCACAAAATCATTGAAATCCATCGGTTTTTAAGGATTTTCGATAAAACAGTATACGGATACTATTCTATCACTTTCATCAAACAAAACTCATTTGAATACTTTGAATCCATTCATTGTATTTAAACATCATATTTGAGTTATTTTTCACTCAAATCAGGTGATAATCTTCTTCAAACAACTAACCGATTCTTGTTTTGTTGAAATTATTACATCCGCCAACAAATACTAGGATAAACCCTAGTTTTTGCTCATTAAAATCTAAGAAGAAACATAATCTCAGGTGATTGTGTTGGTTCATCATTAAAATCAAAGAAGAAATATAATCTCCTTTTGAATTTTTTTAAAAAAGTTAGTTTTTGATTTGAAAAGTTCATTTTTAAAACAAAACAATTGTTTTTAGGGTTTTGACTTTTGTTGACCTGACATCATTAAAGGTTTTGACTGTTGATTGACATCCTCAACAGAATATTCCTTTCCTTACAGAGAATTGAGTGTGACTTATCATTGGACATTAATTTATTAATTTCTTTTATCCGGTAAATCAAATTAAAAGGTGACATCATTAACAAAAAAATCCTAGTGACTTTAGGATAAAGACAAATTTAGGACCGAGCTAAAATTATCAAACAAATTTGACTTAAACCATTAAGTTAAAAATTAACCAACATGTCTGATGAAATTTCAGGATCAAACAGTGGTCTCAAAACTGCCATTTGAAAGCATACAGTATATTGGCAATGACTTTGCCATTTGAAATTTTGACATGGGTTGATAATTTCAAAACTGCTCATGAACTCTGGAAGGTACTTCACACCATGTGTGAAGGAAGTAAGGAGATACGGGAAATCAAAAAGAAAAAAGTGAGGACCCAATACGAAACCTTCCACTATGTTTAGGGAGAATCCATTCCACAACAGCTCCACAGATTCGTTCAACTAGTCAATGAGATGATAGTCTATGGTCTCAAGTATGAATCTGTGGAGATCAACAAAAAGATGTTGCATACAATGCCTGAGAGCTGGACTCATTCAGTCTCATTAATGAAAGCAATATTGGATCTTAAAGCATTATCTCTAGATTCTGTAGTGGCTAAAGTTGAAGCACTAGAACTAGATGAAAGATCCAGAAATAACAATCATATCAGACATGTGGAAGCATACAAGTTCAAAGAACTTCAACAGATAGACAATACATTCTTGACTTGCACTGGTGAAAATGAAGATGAAGAATTTCTGGATTCCAGTGAAACTTCATTTTTCTCTGCACCTAAATCATCTAACAACAAACAAAAGTCTAAGAAGACTGGTGTTCATGCTTCCTATGAAGCAACACCCCAAAGCAAACCACATCTTCACACTTCTAGCTCCAGTAAACAACACCCATCACAGGCTCAAAACATTCATAAATTTAAGAAACAAAAGGATGCATTAACAATCATATTGCAAAGTGAGGAACAAAAGGCATCTTTTGTAGCCTTTTCAACAAGCTTTGAAGCCTATCTAGGAGCTAACCTCATACCATCACAGATCATACAACAAGACTTGGATGAATTGCCTCCTAATATGGTTGAAGAAATAGATCTTCAATGGTCAATGGCAATGATTGCATACAGATCCAAGAAGTTCCTACAAAGGAACATAGGGTTAAGCATGGATAAAAAACTAAATTTGGTTTAGATAAGACAAAGGTGAGATGCTATAACTGCCAACTCTATGGACATTTCTCCAGAGAATGCCAACAACCTAGAGTTGACAGAAACAACAACCACACACAAGCATCAAGCAGCTACCATCCAAACAGATAAATCCCACCTCCAATCAGTATTCCTGTTGTACCAACTCCACCTCAAATCATAAAGTATAGCCTAAATCAACACTTAAAATCATCTGCCATGATTATAAAACAAGATGGTAAGTATGATTGGAGCATGTACCAGGCTGAGATCCAATCTCCTGATCGTGCCCTAATGGCAAATATAAAAGATAAGATCTCTGAAATTCTGAAAGAGGTGAGGGAAAACCTTTCCACACAAGCATGCATTGACGAAGTCAATCGATACAAAGAACATATATACAAATTTCCAAAGAAACTAATTGAAACAAACATTTTAAATGAAAGTCTAAAACAGGAACAAAAGCATTATGGGACAAAAATACTTTCATTACAAAATGATTCGGACAAATTAATGTTTGAAAAATTAACACTTGCAGCTCAAGTTGAGTAACTCTCTGAATCATTGACTCTGTCAAAAACACTACAGGCTGAACCTGAAGTGAAACTTCAGAAGTTTCAGGTGAGCAACAAGAAGTTTAAAGAACTTCTTGCTCAACAAAGGGCATTTAAAGACTCTATAGGTTTAGGATATAACAAGGTCAACCCATCTTATAATGACAATTATATTCCTTTACCTGACTCCATGACCAACAAACAGGGTAAGTCTCTTGACCCACATGACTGGACTGATGATACAAAACAATCATCATCATCATCATCAAAATCATCATTCATATCAAAAACACCTTTGATAAAATTTGTTAAAAGCCAAGCATCTCTATAAATCAAATCAACAGATTTTTATCAAGGAGAAAATAATGAGTTTGATGAACAAATAGCTAATGAAGATGATGTTGATCTTTTGTTTGATGAGTCAGATCAACCAATTACTAAAACTACAAAAGTTTCAAGTGTGGTTGACACACCAATCAAACAAACAAAGCAGACAAAAGGTTTTGACATCTGCTTAGGTGGAAGAAAAGCTAAATCTTTTACTGCCTCTCCTAATCAAACAAACAAAGGGAAGGCAAAGCTCCCATTCAGCAAAAACATACAACTGTAACTTTTGACATACCTTTAAAATCAAAAGTTTATAAACAAACAAGGCAATGCAAATCTACCATATTGTGAATGGTATGATCAGTACACTCACACCATGGAAAAATGCAAATATGGTAAATATTGCAAGTACTGTAACATGAAAAGGAAAACAGAAGTCAACGTCACTGTCAAAGTCATCGGAAAAGGCAAACAGACGCATTTGAGATGAAGAACCGAGACCAGATGTTGAAGATATAAATGACTAGGAGTTTATTGTTAATAAATATATTTTATGTCTACAAAATATATTTATTTATGTTTAAGTCATTTTTATATTTTATATGTAATTTCTCTAATTGTCTAAGTCTAGGGGCTTAATATGTCATTAGTGAATATTATCACTATATATAGATTAGTGACAATTAGGTTTAGAAGTTTGAATGAGCCATTGATTGAGGGGTTTTCACTTTGTAATATCTTTAGCAATCAATTCAGATCAAACAAGGGTTTTATTTGGTGTTCTTGAGTGTTCTTCATATATTCATCCATTTTATATTTGTTTGATCTCAATTTCACACAAATATCATTGATATCTATGTTATCAGTGGGGTTTGTTTGTGTTTATCAATCAATTGCACTGTATCATCGATCAAGTGGACCAACAGTCCATGTAGTATTGACATTAGCTTGTATTCTTCAAACACCCTTTTTTGAATCCTATCTTCTAATCTTATAGCTTGTCTGTTTTGACTTGGATCGACAAGCGGAAGATCAATCAGATGGATGCTCTTATAGAAGCTCATGTTGAAAAAGTTGAAATATTCTAGTTGACCCTAAAATCTAGAGATGACTAGAGCTCTTCTATCAGTGTCATAACTCCATCCCATGATTGGATTCTCAGAGTGATGAGATGGGGTAGGCATAGCTCTGGGAATACCTTCCTCAAACGAACTTTGTATTTGTGTGTCCAAATCCATGTGGACTTGGTCATGTAAGTCCATATTCATGTAGACTGGAGGATGCTGCTAAGTATGGATCATTTGCATGTGGGGTGATGAATCCTCCAAGTTCATACTCAGTGAAGAACTCTCAGGTTCTGTGGTTGTTTGGACTTTCTCCCCCTTTTTTGGTAGCATCACCTTTTTGCATAAGTGAGCTTGGGGTTGGGTCTGTCACATCTACAGGTTCTTGTGCACCTGATTTAGTTCTCCGAAATGGTCTATCAGCTAACTTTCCCTTGTGATCGGTGATATTAAGTTGCTAATCATTGACCCTCCTTTGTAAAATAGTAACTTGATATTCCAAGTGACTTATCTTTGAGACTAAATAGGTGCATGTTTTTGTCAATTTTTGCACCTTTAGTTTCAAACTCCCCTCATCTTCATCAGAAGAATCATGGGGGATGAGAGAATAAGACCATGGTCTTCTTCCTCATCACCAGCACTTTATTCTTGGCTGTTGGATTTCCCCTACATCATGACAACTTCAAGAGAAGAGTCAAGAGGTTGGGTTGCCATGGCTGAAGTGAGAGCATCTTTCATATGGACCTCCTAAACAAGTTCAGGGAGATCCACCTCAGTAGTAGGTAGATGATGTGGGCTACAAAATGGGAGAAACAAGAGTACTCATCTCTCCTTGAGCAGGGGTGGAGAAGAGAGACTCATGATACTCACTAAAGTCCATTTTATCATCATAGAATTCAAGGTTTAGGATTGTTTGGTTTAGAACAAGAGGCTGGGGATGGTAACTATCCCTTGAAGGTTGTTATTAGAGTTTAGAGACTCTGAGTGAAGGCTTAAGGCTGTGGGCCTTATGAGCTTATCAGGCTGAGCATGAGGAACCTCAGCACTAATCATTGGTGAGATGGGAGTGGTTTGCTCCTCAAGAGAAGTAGGAGCTCTAGTGTTTAATTCCTCCCGTATGGGTGATGATATAGGGACCTGGACAAACTGAGTAGCATGTGCAGGGGTTCGTTTGGATTTTATTTGGTAGGTGATGGTTATTTTTGGATGTATAGGTGGTTAGGAAGTAGAAGGTATGGGTTCAACACTAGCTAATGCTGCTAGGTTCTCACCTTGAGCAAAGAGCTCTAACATTTTTAGGACAAGGATTGTTTCTACCCTTGAGAAGCCAGCAGTTGGCTTCCTTATAGTCTTGAAGATGCCAGGCTTTATCTGTCCCATTTGGAAAACCCAAGCCTTGATCTTGGGCTTATCAAAGTGATTTGAAAACAATGTACTAGTAAGTGATCTTATGTTCAAGCTTGGGGATCACTAGCTGTTATTGATGAAGAACTTTTGGTCACATGGTCTTTCTTATCTTCCATACCATCTTTGAAAGATTGGAATTGACCTTCAACACTTTGGAAGTTTTTGACAAACTTTGGAAGTTTTGGAGGCAGGACCTTTGGAAGATCTTGCTTTCACTAAAGTAGGCTTAAGTACTTCGAAAGCATAGATTTCTTACGAAACCAAATTTCTTCCAAACATAAGTTTTCACTTGTCTTCTTTTTTACCTTGTAGCTTCCGAAGGGAAAGGATTTTCCTTTCGAAACTACTACTCAGAAGTTTTCTCTTTGATCATGTGAATAGTACTTTTAGGATTGTAGATGCAATCCTTAGCAAGATGAGAAGTACAACCACACATGATGCAATCCATTTGTTCCCTTCTGAGAGTCTTCTTTTAAGAGAAAGATTGAACTTGATCACTTTCCACTTCCTTTTTCATCTTCACAGATGATGTAGCAAGCTTCTTAGAGTGAGGCTTGCTCTTGGAACTGGATGGTTCAGGCTGTGTAGCAGTGATACATAGCTGATTAGCCTTCTTCTCATTGCTAGGATGAGTTGGACATGAACTAGAACTCCTGGTACTAGTGTTCATAGTTGAATCTTTAGCATTCACTACTTCAAATCCCATAGAGATAAACACTTGTTTGTGCTTAGAGTTGAAAGTGGCCTTAATTGATCAAGTTCTTCCTCTTAGGCTTGGTCATCCCAGATTCTTTACTCTCCTCAAGAGAATAGTGACCCTTTTTAGGATGAACTTTTTCACTCTTATCAGAATCATCCTTCATTATCTCCTCTTCATCCTCTTCACCAATGGGGTCTATGAGGAGAAGCTCATCTTCAAAAGTTCTACACCTTGGAGATCTTACAAACAATAGAGTGTGTAGAGAAGCTATCTCAGTAGATCCCAGTCCCTACTAATTCTGATAACAAACTTTTGCATGCAAGGGTGAGGATATCATTTTCTTGAAGGTCTCTTCTTCAAGAACACATTTGCCATGGCTTTGCTTATCATAAGCTCAGCCAGGCATTCAGTTAACTTAGTGATGAGATCTTTTCTGAGTCCCGTATTTGGTATGTTTATGCTTAAAAGTTGAAATGGCTTTCTCAAAATCTTCTGAGACTTAATTGCTTTTGGAAGAAAATTTTCCTTCAAATACATGTAAGTACTTAGAAGCATATTTAAGCTTCGGAAGATATTTCAGAATTTCTTCTGGAGCTAAATTTATTATAAGTAGTTATTTGACTTGAAGACATAATTTTCTTCCGAAGACAACTTGAAATTTGCTTTCAGAAGAAAATTATCCTTCAAATATATGTAAGTACTTAGAAGTATATTTATGCTTCGGAAGATATCTTAGAATTTCATCCGAAAGTAAATTTCTTATAAGTAGTTATTTGATTTGAAGACAAAGTTTTCCTCCAAAGACAACTTGAAGTCTTCTATTTTATGTTTGTAGTTATTTTCAGCTCTTTTGAAATCAACTTTTAAAATTTTTTAAGGACTTAAGATTAGTTCTCATCTCTAAGTTATAAGACCAATATCAGTTAACTTTAGCAATACATTCAGGTGTACAAGGATACTCCAATACCTTGGCTTTTTCATGATCTGCTATCAGTGCTTGGTTTGGAGATGCACCCTCAACCTGAAAGATCCAATAAAAGCCTCCCTCTTCAGCAGCAACTGCAGCTTGCTGCTTGGGTTTCTTATTCTGGGTAGCTCCATTAGTGTAGTTTGCTCTGGTTTGTGTTTGGCCACCATTTGTCCTTGATGCCTTGCACTCTCTAGCAAAGTGTCCCATTTTGTTACAGTTGTAACACTTCATTTTGCTTTTGTCCAGCCTAAACTTTCCACAAGTTGCATTTCTAGGAACTTCCTCCTGACCTCTTGCTAAACACCATGGCTCTATGAGTGAGAAGAGCCATCTGCTGGACTATTGCCATGTACTCCAGATCATCTGGATGGATAGAGTCTAGGTCTTCAATGGTAAAGAGAAAGTTGCATGTGCTTTCATCAATAGACACAAAGCCTTGTAAAGAGCTTGTCTCTTCAAATGGACTTCCATGGATGTAGCTCTCTCTTGGTGTCTCCGGGAAGGTGATAAAAGGAACCTTTTATGAGTTGTCATGGTAGCAGATGAGATGATGCTGTGGTTCTCTGCAATCCCTTTTAACCACATGAAGGGCGGAACTCTGCTGATTGTTGGAGTTACCAGATGGATTTTGCATGTTCATCCCATCTGGTAGCCACTGAGGATACCATACAACATAGTAAGAGTAAGGGTCTTAAGGTTCTCAGTCCTCTTAATGACCATACAATAGTGTGTCCATTGTCTGGGAAGAGAGGTCATGAACTTCCTCATAATGTCCCTATTCTCAAGAGTTACTCAAACATCCATTAGAGTATCCACAATCTCAACATACTTGAAGTATTGTTGAGTCATGGTTTCACCTGTTTTGAAGGTAAAATTGTCAAACTATTGCTTTAAGAGGTCCTTCTTGTTTTCTTTTACTTCATTTGACCCTTCATGCATCAGCTTCAGTGCATCCCATAGTTGCTTGGCAGTCTTGCACTTCTTGAAGCCTCTGTAGATAGAGTTTGGAAGAGCAGTTTGGATGGCAATCTTCATCCAGTCTTCATCAGAAAAATAACCCATCTCCTTTAGTATCATACCACCACCACCAGCAACTAAAGAGGTGGATGGTACATGAGGTCCATGGACAACAGATCCCCACATCCTGAAGTCTTAAGACTTGATGAAGCCTCCCATTCCTTGGCACCAAGTATCAAAGTCATTAGGAGTGATCAGTGGGGCCTTAGTCATAGTACCAGTTTCCATATCAGCCTTTATGATAGTTGCCATTTGAGATATTAAGTGTTTTATGAAACTGAAGGGATTTAAGATGGTGCGATCTTACAATCAAGAGCCAAAAAAGCTCTGATACCAAATTAAAGCACCAGTTAAAGGTGGTCGATACAATCAGTCTCATAATGAGGAGAGTTTCAGAACACTTAACAGATCAAATGGGGAACCGGGTTTGTGTAAATGATACTAAGAACAGAAGTAACCGAGAGAGAAATAAGAACAAAAACAGACGAATATGGTTTTCAAGGATGCTGTATATTGCTCTCAAGTTCTATTACAAGTGTTACAAAGCATAAAAAGAAATACAAGGACCTGAGATACTTTGTACTACATCCTACAGTCGTCTATACTATGAAAGCCAGCTGGAAACACTAATCTAGACAACAAGATCAACGTAGAGTCAAAAGGTAGATTGTCTTTTGACTAGTGACTATAACATGCCATAGCTCATATCGTTTTCTATTATAAAAAGGATAACAAGTACAAAGTAAGAAGTTACAGACCGAAGACCATAATCTACAGTTTACAAAAGTATGGACTTTTCACCAACTTGTATAAGTTGGTGAGTCTTCAGAGTTACAACGGAAAGTAAGTTAGCTTTATGAAAAAGTAGATCATAGAAAGCATGTCCTCTCTGTGTTCGCAAGAAATCAGTCTTCACAACATTTTGCTTCAAAACACTTTGTCTCAGAAGCTTCGAAAGACTTCATCTTTGGCTTCGGAAGATTTGGACTTTGGCTTCAGAAGATTTTACACTTTGATCATTTTCTGTGGAGAGTGTAAAACTTCCAAAGCAACTTCTATCTTGTACATTAGTGCATGCATGCAGGGAGCTCCTTGGTCATTTTGGATTCTTTGGTTGCTTCAGCCTTCTAATATTCTAATATAACCTTACAAGGATCACCTTCCAAAGTGAAGTGAAAAAGAATCCCAATGTGGATCAGACAACATGGATCAAATTGAGCATTTATACTCCTAAGTAGCTAGGTCATAAGTATTGAAAGTACTTTGTAGTATATCTTGAGGAGAACTGATCTTAACGTGCAATCAGATGTGGGGTACATACAATTCATCTTAATATACCCAAAACATGATAATCAATCACTGTTTCAATCAATCGTTAATACCATGTATGAGTTTAAATGGATCACAATATCAGAAATCAACATTGTATTAGTCTATGTCTATTCTCAAAGTCATTCCTATAACTCAGTAAGAATTCAAGACTAGTATGATCTCAAGTTATGTGAAAATGATTCATGTCCAAACATAAAAATCATTCATTTATTAGTTAGATAAAGTGTTATCTTTCTAAATATTTATCAAGCAAGCAATCAAATTGGACTTTGAAAATTTCCATTCAAACACATTCAAATTTTGTCATTTTATAAATATGCAAAAATTTAGGGGAGAAAATAACATGAAAATATCAAACACAACAGAATATGTGCATATTCATACAATTTAAAATTAGAAATTTTTAAATTTTGAGTTTTAAATAAAGTCAGTCAAGCAAGCACCCAAATACAACAGTTTGACACACATATATATGTACAATATTGCTTGTTAGTGATTCTTTAACATCCATATATTGATCATTCTAAAATTATAAAATTTTAACAAACAATCAAATTTTGAAACATTTCAAAATATGTTCAAAATATGCTTTGGAAGAAAATTAATCACACATGCTTCGGAAGAAAATTTTATCAAACTTTTGCTTCGGAAGAAAATTTTCAAAATTAGGTTTGGAAGAAATCATTTCAAAACAAACAATATTTTAAATTTTTGACACTATTGTCATAGCGGAATACAAACATACATCCACTGTAGCTACAGTAACCATCAAGACATTCAAAATACACAAAGTGTATATAGCGGATAAAACAAACCTACATCCGTTATGCAGTAGTGAACATACAAGTTTCACAGTGTATGATGTTGGTAAGACATCCACTATGAATACAATACAAGTGTACACAGTGTATTTGCACTGGTAAACATACGCTGTACATCATCATTAACATTCACAACGTATGACAATCAGTCATTCGGTGTGAATATATCTTGAACAAACAAATTTTACATAGCGCATGAACAAATGCTCATCCGCTGTGTATAACAAAACAAACATAGACAATGCAACGTATGAACAAAATATTCATCCGCTTTATGAACAGGGAACAACACACAACTTATGACCTTTTTGTCATCCGTTGTAATCAAACAAGTGTCAACAATGCATGACCAAGGAGTCATCCACTGTGAACATAAGTCAAACATAAAAAAGGGTTCGCAGCGCATGAGAAATGTTCATCCACTGTAAACAACCAAACAATCATTCAAAGTGTCCACAGCGTATAACAAATGTTCATCCGCTTTTGAAACAGTGATCATCACAGCGTATGACTTTTAAGTCAACAGCTAGAAAATTTCAAATTTCACCCAAGTATGCACAGCACATGACCAAATGACCATCCGCTGTGAACACAGTCAAACATTCAGAGTCCATAATGCATGACCAAGCAGTCATCCACTGTATACTCAGTCATCCAGTCAAAAGGGTCCACAACATACAAGTTTGAAACTGTACAGCGGATGCACCGTTCATACAGCGCATGTGTATTTCACAACGCATGACTTAAAATTAAAATTTTAAATTAAACTATTAACATAATGTACAGATACACTGTACACACAACAGACAGTCATTTTGTTCGTTGTATATGTATATCAACACTTGTAAATTTTTCATTCATCACAAGTGTGAGAGCGAAAATGTAATTTCTAAAACGTTACAAACAGTGCGATAAACCCTTAAACCCCTGTTCATCCAAAACCTAAATTCTATTTGATTTCTCTTCTGATTTACAATCAAATAGGTATAAGATCACTATTCTAACCTGCAGGACCCGGTAAGGGTGCCTAACACAATCTGGTTCATAATGAGGAGAGACTTGGAACACTGAACAGTTCAAATAGGGAATCGGGTTTGATTATGAGGATACTAAGAACACAAGTAATGAGATAGAACAAGCAACAATAACACAGAAATATGGTTCTCAAGGAGTGTTGTATATTACTCTGGAGTTTTATTACAAGTGTTACAAAGCATATCTAAATTACAAGAACCTGAGACTCTTTATACTACATCCTACAACCGTCAATAGTTAGAAAGATAGTTGGAATTGACTAATCTAGACAACAAGATCAATCTAAAGTCAAAAGGCAGATTGCCTTTTGACTAGTGACTATAACATGCCATATCTCACATCCTTTTCTACTACAACAAGGTTTACAGGTACCAAAAGTAGGAAGTTACAGACAAAGACATTAATCTACAGTTTACAAAAGCATGGACTTTTCACCAACTCATACAAGTTGGTGAGTCTTTCGAGTTGTAGCAGAAAGTGTGTCAGCTTTATGTAAAGTAGATAAGAGAAAGCATGTCTATCTCTGTCTTCGGAAAAAATCAGTCTTCACAGCAAAATGGGTTTGGAAGACTTTGTCTCTAAAGCTTCGGAAGACTTCATCTTTGGCTTTAGTAGATTTGGACTTTGGATTTGGAAGATTTTACATTAGAGTATTTTCTGATGTAGTGTGTAAAATTTCCGAAGAACTTCTACCTTTGTACGTCCAGTGCATGCATGCTGGAAGACCTTTGGTTGTTTTGGCTTCTTTGGTTGCATCAGCCTTATAATCTTCTGATATTACCTTACAAACTCCCCCTAGGTTGATGCTACCAAAATAGAGAAGTACTTTAGATGTTGATAGTCCTTATTAGGATCAAGACTATGCCTCTCTTCATCATCTAGTCAGGATCCTTCAGACTTTCTTAGTATCTTCTCATGTCATAGAGATCATGTAAGGGAGATCAAGCATGTCTTGCCAGAAGTAGACATCTTGACCTCCTTGATCTATGATGACATACCATCTATTCGGATTGGCAGCAAAACTTCAGGACAAGATGGGTCTTCCAATGGCAAGAGGCTCCACTTGAATAGGAGTTGGTTGGGAAGCCTCTTCATACACTTCCTCAGGATGCACTGACTCATTCTGAGGTGTGGAGGTGGATGCCTTGGTTTTCTTCTTCTTTGAAACACTTTTCCTCGCCATCCTTTTCCTCCTCTTTGAAGTGTTCAACTGAGATGACTGGTCTTTAGCACTAGATTGTTCAATTGTGTTCCTCTCAGTTGGGATCTCTTCTCTCACAGGTTCATATGGAGAGAGAGGAGAACCCTACTGCCGATCAGAAGATGAAGTTGGCTAAGATGCAGCTCTAGGATCAGGTTGTGTTGTCTCAAGGGGTTCAACCTTCACCTCAACTTTAGGTTGAGCTGGACTTGGTGGAGAATGCAAATCTACAAGCTCTCCCCTTTTGATCTTCTGCTTGATCATTTTTATATGCTCATCCGTGGTGGATAAAGACATAGGACCAAGCCTCCTTCCAAAGAATCTGTACAGCTTCAAGAAGCTCATCATCTTTGTCTATCTTTAGACTTCTTTTGGCTTTTGTGGATGATGGCCCTTGACCTTGCAGCTTCTTCCCTTAACTTTCTCTTAGCACCTTTTCTTTCTTTTGTGGCTTGTTTCTCCAGCTGCTTGAGATATTCAAACTCTATGTACTGAAAGGATAAGGGAAGAAATGCAGCTACCTGATGGAGTACTCTGACACTCAGGTAGTTGATCATATTCATTCTTTCAGCTTTCCGATCCACCTGAGGTTGTGCATCTGCCACAGTCTCTGTCTAATGACTTTCTTGGACTGGGGAGAGGATGAGGCATGTTTATAGAGCCTTTTCAGTCTCCTTTCCTCCTTAATCTTGAGGAGCAATGCTGCATCCTCTACCTCCCTCCTCTCCTTTGGCAGCTCAGTGTCAGCCAGCTCATTCAACTCTTCTAAGGGGAGAGATATGAGTTCATCAACATTATAGTTCCTGGTCCCCAGGTAGTTTAGCCTGGCTTCCCTCAACTCATCATCTTAAGTGTTTGACCTGGGGGCAGCTTGGATGAAGCCTGAGGACCCTCCTGAACTCTCTCCCCTTAGCTTCCTCTTCCTCTCTCTCTTCCCCTCCAATTCCTCAGAGGTCATTTTCCTCTTCCCTTTGTCACACATAGGCCTTGGTGACTTGGGTGGAGAGAGTTTTGGCCTTCATTGCTTGGTTCAGCAGTCAAGCTCTGGCCAGAGAGGGGTTGTAGAGCACCATCACCAATTGGTGCTTCACTGAGGGTACTGGGTGCAGAAGAAGATCCTGTCTCAAGGTTCACAGGCTCAACATCTGGGCCTTCAGTCAAGGTTTTCCCTTTGAAGCTAATCTTGGGGTCCACCTCAACATTCAGTTGACCAAAGATCTCACCTGCTATCCTCTATCTATATAGCCTTGAACTCATCTTGAACTCTTTTAGTACACTTTCTTGTATCCAGTCTGCTGGACTTCCAGCTTGTTTGTTTTGGCTTGGGTTGACAAGTGGAAGATTAACCAAATTTATGCACTCATAGAAACTCATGTTTGAAAAGTTAAAAGTTTCTTGTTGACCTTGAGTTCTAGAGAGGATGGAGCTCTTCTTTCTGTGTCATACCTCCATCCTATGATTGGGTTCTCAAAGTGAGGAGATGGGGTAGACATGGCTCTGGGTATACCCTCCTCAAATAGAATTTGAATGAGAGAGTCAACATCCATGTAGACTTGAGGAGGTTGCTAAGTATGGACTATTGCGAGAGAGGGTGGTGAATCCTTTATGTCCATACTCTGAGAGGAACTCCCAGGTTCTGTGACTGTTTGGACTTTCTCCCCCTTTTTGGTAGCATCACCTTCTTGCATAAGTGACCTGGGGGTTTAGTTTGTCATATTCATAGGTTCTTGTGGACCTGGTTGAGTTCATCTTGGTGGTATCTCAGCTAGCTAGCCCTTGAGATTGGTGATCTCAAGTTGCTGGTCATTGACCCTTCTTTCTAAGGCAGTCACCTGAGATTCTAGGTGACTTATCTTTGAGACTAAATAGGTGCATGTTTGAGTTAGTTTTTGTACCTTTAGTTTCAAACTCCCCTCATCTTCATCTGAAGAATCATGGGGGGATGAGAGAATTGGACCAAGATCCTCCTCCTCATCACCAGCATATTGTTCTTGCCTGCTGGATTTCCCCTGCTTTATGATAGCTTCAAGAGAAGTGTCAAAAGGCTAGCTTGCCATGGTTGAGGTCCTGAAGATGTAATCACTTGCTGAAGTGAGAGCCTCTTCCATATGGATCTCTTGAACAGGTTCAGGGAGATCCACCTCAGTGATAGGTGAATGATGTAGGATAGACCTGGGTGAGACAGGAGAACTCATCTCTCCTTGAGTAGGTGTGGAGAAGAGAGACTCATGGTACTCGCTGAATGCCATATCTTCATCATCATAGAAGTCAAGGTTGGGAATTGGTTGGTTTTGATCCAGCGGCTGGGGATGTTAATTGTCCCCAGAAGGTTGTTCACTAGAGTGTTGAGACTTCGAGTGAAGGCTTAAGGCTGTTTGGGGTGTGAGCTCATCAGGCTGAGCATGAGGAACCTCAGCACTGATCATATGAGAGATGGGAGTGGTTTGTTCCTCAGGGGAAGTGAGAGCTTGAGTGTCCACTTCCTCCTACAAGGTTGGTGATATGGGGGCCTGCACAAGCTGAATAGCATGTGCAGGGGTTCGTTTGGTTTTTCTCTGGTAGGTGATGGTTATTGTAGGCTGTATGTGTGGTTGAGAGATTGAAGGTGCGGGTTCAACACTAGCTGGTGTTGCCACCTTAAGCAATGAGCTCAAACATTTTTCGGGCAACAGCTATTTCTACCCCAGAGAAACCAACAGTTGGCTTCCTCATTACTTTGAAGATGTCGGGCTTCATTTGTCCCAATTTAAGAACATTACTTGTTCCCCTCAAATATGGTCCAGTTCATAGTTAAGATTATGCTGGACATATCTAGGGAACATATAATACTCTAGGGAGTCTAAGTTAGCATGTAAATTGGTATATACAAATTGTGAATACCTGAACTTGACCCCTTGAACCATTCCATGGACTATAAAGGAGAGGTCTTTGGAATCTGATCCCATCCTCCATGATTGTTTGACAAGCTGTGTATGACAATATGAAGGAGGTACTTCCATTGGGATGAGACCTTCCCCTTCCTGAAGGTTTTGACTGAGAAGTCACCCTCATAGCCTATCTGCACAAAGGAGTGGTTGACTGCAGCTTTGGGGAAGGACAAGTCACCTTCTACAGTATCCAGCTGAAGATGTGTGTTTATGTTAGCCGGAGTGATGAAGATTGTCCTCCCCTGCACTGTGACAGATAGTGCATTCTCCTCGTCTATGGTGACCTCTTCGCAGGTCCGCCAGAACTCCAACAAATGATCCTCATAGAGAGGAGGATCAATGTTGAGGGAAGTGAAGTAGTTGGTCAAAGAAAGGTAATGACAAACCTCTGAGAAACCTGGATCTCTCTCAAAGTCTAACAGAGCAACTTGATAATGTTGTCAGTGAAGATGCATGGAAGAATCGTGTTGATTTCTGCGGTCAAGGTTGGCCATTTGAAGTAGCTTTTTGTTGAAGAAAGATAAGAACGAAGGCGGTTTGTGGGTGAAATTAGGTTAGAGAACAATATAGATGAAGAGGAGAGTGAGAAGAGGGGGAATCGTTGAGAATATATATGAAATGGATTTGAAATAAAGTTAATGCAAAAGGATAAACTTTGAAATCCAAAAGTAGGTCCCACCTCTGAAAAAGTGCCCAAAAAGGTAGTTATTTTGGAAGTTGAAAATCTTTCGAAGGTAATTTAGCTTCGAAGTTTTAAGAAAAAGCTTCCGAAGTCAATTTGGCTTCCGAAGATATTCTTAAGAGTTGTGAAAAATCTAGCTTCGGAAGAAAAAAACTTAGAAATTTTTTTTTCTTCCGACACATATTTGGTTTCGGAAGATATTAAGAGTGTTATTCTAAAGAGAATAAATCTTTCGAGACATAATTGCTTTCGGAATATATTTGTCCTTCAAATACGTGTAAGTACTTAGAAGCATATTTAAGCTTCGGAAGATATCCTCAGAATTTCTTCCGAAGTTAAATTTCTTATAAGTAGTTAGCTGAGTTGAAGACATAAATTTCTTCCAAAGTCAACTTGAAATCTTCTGAAGGAAAATATGTTTGAAAATTTTTCAAAAATCTAAGGAATATCATAAAAAAAATTCTTACAAAATAAACTGGGCTTATAAAGGCGTTAAAATAGACAACTTAGGACACAAAGGTTTTAGAAATAAAGTTGATTTAAGTTTTAAGAAAATCTACTCAAAGTTAATCATCCCAATAGCTGATACAAGATATTTGAATCTCTGTTCATTAAATGCTTTAGTGAACAGATCATCATATTGTTCACTTGTGTTAACTTTGACTAATTTGATTAATCCCTTCTCAAAATTATCTCTAATCAAATGATACCTAATGTTGATATGTTTGGTTCTTGAGTGCTACACAGGATTCTCTGTAATGGAGATAGCACTGTTGTTGCCTATATTAATGGGAGTCTTTTTGATGTTGAATCCATAGTCCACCATTTGATTCTGAATCCAAAGCACTTGAGCACAGCAACTTGCAGCAGCAATGTATTCAGCCTCAGCAGTTGATGCAGATACACAGGATTGTTTCTTGCATTGCCATGAGACAATCCTACTACCAAGGAATTGACATTTCCAAGATGTAGACTTTGCAGTCATGTTACAACCACCATAGTCAGTATCTGTATAAGCATATAGATTGAAGTCAGAACTCTTTGGATACCAAAGGCCAAGCTTGAGAGCACCTTTGAGATATATAAGAATCTCTTGACAGCAACCAGGTGTGACATCTTGGGGTTGGCTTGATATCTTGCATAGATGCATGTGGCAAACATGATATCAGGCCTGCTGGCTGTTAGGTACATAAGAGACCCAATCATAACCCTGTAAAGATGTTCATCCACACACTCTCCATCAAGATTTGGTCCTAGGGAGTGGTTTCTGGCTATGGGTGTCTTAGCAACCTTACATTCAGTCATGTTGAATCTTGTAAGCATGCCTTCTACATACTTTGACTAACTTATTAAGATGCCATTGTCAACTTGCTTTGCTTGAATTCCTAGAAAGAAATTTAGTTCCCCTATGGCACTCATTTCAAATCTATTCTTCATCAGTCTTTCAAAGTCTTTGCAGAGCTTTGGATTAGTTGACCTGAAGATAATGTCATCCAAATATACTTAAACCAGCATTAAGTCATTCCCTGTCCCTTTGATGAAGAGACTTCTATCTATATTACCCCTCTTGTAACGATGTTGACAGAGATACTAAGATAGTGTTTCATACCACTTTCTTGGAGCTTGGTGCAGCCTATAAAGAGCTTTATCAAGCTCGCAGACATAATCAGGATGATCTAGGTCTGCAAAGCCCGATGGTTGTTTGACATACACCTCTTCATCAATCACTCCATACAAAAAAGCACACTTGACATCAAGTTGATAGACCTTGAAATCTTTGGTTGCAGCAAAAGCCAGGAATATTCTTACAGCTTCAAGTCTTGCCACAGGAGTAAAAACATATGTGTAATGAATTCCCCCTTCTTGTGTGTACCTTTGAACAACTAGTCTTGCCTTGTTCATGATGACAAGCCCTCTATCATCCTTCTTGTTCCTAAAAACCCACTTGGTTCCTATGATAGTCTTCCCATAAGGAAGAGGACATAGGTTCCAAAAATTTTGTCTTTTGAATTAAAGCAGCTCCTCTTGCATTGCTTCAACCCAGCTTCCATCTTTCAAAGCCTCATCAAATTTCTTTGGCTCTACTTGGGACAAGAAGCAAGAATATAGACAAACATTTTTATCATGGGTTTGTCCTCTTTTTCTTACCCCTGTATCAACATTTCCAATGATGTTTATGGTGGGGCGTGACTTATGGATCCTAAGTTGAGGGATCACAGCAAGTTGATTTGAAAGATCTAGATTAGAGAAATTCAGATATGGCAATGGAGTGTCACCCACCATATCAGCACACTTATCAAGTGAGACTTGATCCAATGAGTGTGTGACATCATTTATGTTGTCTTCTATGGAGTGGTTATCAGCATCAAGAAATTCTTGATCACTATCACCACCTTTATTTCCTCCTACATTAGAAGCTTCTTCACCTGAGTTTTGAACCTCTGAGTTAGAATTTGAAGGCATCTCAGATGTATCAGCTGAAATTGTCATGTTTGTATTGATAGGATCTTCATTTGCAGGGTTAGTCACCAATGGAGCTGAGGTAATAATCTTGCTTGGTTTTCTCAGCTCAAATCTTGGGTCGGGATCTCCTGTTGATATGTTATCTGTAGATCCTGAAACATTCTCACAAGACTTGTTAAAACAGTTGGTAACTAAGTCAAGATCAAATAGCCAATCCGGACCAAAACCTTTCATACTAGGAGTGTGCTCATTGAAGGTCACATTGGCTGACTCCTCAACTACTCTAGTTCTGAGATTGAATACTCTATAAGCCTTAGCTTGGGAAGAATATCCAATAAAGTGTCCATCATCTAACTTCTCAACAACTTTGGCTACTTGATCTTTGGTATTCAAGATGGTGAAAGGACATCCAAATGACCTGAGGAAACCAATAAATGGTCTCCTTTTGTGCCACAGCTTATAAGAAGTCTTACCATGAGTCTTAACCACTAAAACTCTATTCTGCACATAAAAGGGTATGTTAACTATCTCTGCCCAGAAGGTGATGGGTAGAGTCAGACAACATGGTTCTTGCAGCTTCAATAAGTGTCCTGTTTCTCCTCTCAGCAACACCATTTTGCTGAGGAGTCCTGAGAGCACTATATTGTCTTGTAATACCCCTTTCATCATAAAATGTATCAAGGATTTGGTTCTAAAATTCTGTTCCTTGATCACATCTTATGGTCTTGACTTTGTGATCAGATTGATTCTCAATTTTTAGAATGAAGTTCTTCAAGATCTCAAGTGAATCTTGTGAAATCATCTGTGATCACTAAACAATATGAGGTCCTTCCTAAACTCATTAAACTGGTGGGGCCAAAGAGATCCTTGTGTAATAAGTGTAGGGGAGTAGTGATAGAGTTATTTTACTTTGGCTTGTGAGACACTTTGTGTTGCTTCCCTTTCAGGCACGCAACACAATGATCATCACTTGTAAACTCTTTCTTTCACATTCAAGTTACCAAATCATTCTTAATTAATTTATTCATGTTCTCAAAGTTTACAACTCATCACTATTTGCTTTAGATAGAAAGAAAGAAACCTTTCCTGTGGGAGATGTTTTCTTCAATTCCATCTTGTACATGTTCCCTTTCCTGGGGGATCTGAGCAGGATATGCTCTTGAGGAATGACCACCCCGGGCTTGAGAACAATGCACTCATGCTAGTAAAGAGCATGTTGTGTCTTTGATCACAAAATTTGGATACACTTAGTAGATTGTATCTAAGCTCCTTAACAAAGTTTACCTTCTCAATGGTGAGCTTACCATTTGTGACCATACCCCTTCCAGTGATGTAACCACCAGCATCTCCTCCAAAAGCAACTAGTCCTCCATTGATTTTCTCAAAATTGTGAAGCATAGAACCATTGACAGTCATGTGTCTGGAACAGCCTGTTGGACTCAACAAGTGCACTAATGATTAATGCATAAAAGAATGATACTTGCTATAATCAAACATATAACAAACATAATGTGTTCTAACTTCCAAACAATCATTTACTAACATATTAGCATCATTATCATTCATAACAAACACTAATGTTTGTTTAAATTTCTTTTTCAGAATTATAGATAAAAGAAATTTTTGACAAGTATTCACAGCGGATAAACACTCCACAGCAAACAACTAACAAGACAAACATACAAGTGTTCACAGCGGACAACATCCAGACACAGCGAGCAGCAACCTGACACATCAGATCGCTTATTCAACATCCACAGCGGACGACTTAGTTTCCACAGCGGATAGTCTATCATCCACAGTGGTCGACTTAGACTTAGGATTTTTTATGTAATTTTTATTTACATAAGGGTAGTTTAGTAATTGTATATAGCTCTTTGTATAGGCTATAAATAGCATACTACCCTAATCCTTTGTAAGCTTTTGAACAATCAATCAATCAAGCATTTATCATGCAATCACTAGCAATCACACACACACAAGCACACACTGATATCATAGCATGAATCATGGGTTTCCGCACCATGGTTCTTTTTTGTTGATTATTGAGATATTTTGAAAAGATCCTTGGGTGAATCAACCTGTTCATGTTGAATATTGTTCTAATTTGTTTATGCCCAATATATGTTTATGTTGATTTCATCAGGTGGTATCAGAGCCTTGGCTCAAATCATACATTGATTTTCGATCCTCTCAATCAACAAGATGATATCAGTGGTTCATTAGCTTCAAACCATACATTTACGAGCTGAAAATACATCCCAACAACCTTCTTCTACTCTTAACATTCATCAAATGCTTAAAAAACAGATTTCTTAATATGTTTTTGTGCATTGTGAGAAGTTTCTATGATTTTAAAGCTCAAATCAGCATTCATACATGATTTTCAAACCTGTTCATCACAAAACTCACTAAAACCTCATTGGATTTAAAGGGTTTTCTGATATAACAATACAAGGGTATTGTTCTATCAATTTTCATCATTCAAACACTATTTTCAAAATAGAATCATCTCATTACCTGAAAAACCTTATCGGTTTAAGGTTTTGATAAAACAGTCATTCGAGCGCGGTTTCATCATATTTTCATCAAACACACATTGTTTTGAACATTTTGAATCGTTCAAAGTGTTTAAAATAATCATAATCTAGTAACAAACTCACTTGAATCAGGTTTTTGTTCTTCAATCAACAAACCGATTGTTGATTCTGTGAAGAACAGCATAGCCGCCACCAAAAACCCAAGAATAAACTCTAGGTTTGATCATTCATAACCTTCACAATCTACGGTAATTGAGTTCGTTCATCAGGAAAATCAAGGAAGAAATATAATCTTCTTTTGAAATTTTTGAAAAAGTTACTTTTTGATCCAAAAAGTTAACTGTTAAAAACAATTTCTGTGTTTTTAGGGTTTTGACTTTATTTGACTGACATCATTAAAAAGTTGACATTCCCTTGACAGAATATTCCTTTCTCTACACCGAGATTTGAAAGTGACCTAACATTGGACATTAATTAATTTCAATTAATTAATTCCTTTATTCGGTAAGTAAATTTAAAAAAGGGTGACTCTATTAACAAATAAATCCTATAGACCTTAGGATTAAATAAGTTTTTCATCAAGCTAAAATCATCAAACAAATTTAACATAAAACATTAGTTGGCTAATGAAATTTCAGGAACAAACAGTGGTCTAAAACCACCCAGACTAAAGAACAAGTCAAACTTCAAACAATGGAAGATCATGTTCAGGAACTGGATAAATTTTCAAGACCTTGATTTATGTACTTCTATAACCAAGGGTTCTTTCATTCCTCTGACTCTTGTACCTGATTACAACATACAAAAGCCAGTTAGCTTGAAAAGTGTAGCTGGCGATGACCCAAAAAGGGTCAAAACAGACATGAAGGCATATAGCATATTGTCAATGACTTTGCCATTTGAAATTTTAACACGAGTTGAAAATTTCAAAACAGCTCATGAATTGTGGAAAGTTCTTCACACAATGTGTGTATGAAGTGAAGAAACACAGGAAATCAAGAAAGAGAAACTAAGAACCCAATATGAAACATTCCATCACATTCAGGGAGAATCTATCCCACAACAACTACATAGATATGTCCAGTTAGTAAATGAAATGATTGTGTATGGATAGAAATATGAAGCTGTTGAAATCAACAAAAAGATGTTGCACACACTGCTAGAAAGCTGGACTCAGTCAATGTCATTAATGAATGCAACATTGGATTTGGAAGCCCTATCCCTTGTCTCTCTGGTAGCCAAAGTTGAAGCTCTAGAGATGGATGAAAAATCAAAAAATAACAATCACATGAGACATGTAGAGGCTTACAAATTCAAAGAACAACAACATACAGACAGTGCTTTTTTATCAAGCACTACAGAAGAAGAAGATGGAGAATTTTTAAATTCTAGTGATACGTCATTCTTCTCAGCACCTGAATGATCCAGCAACAAACAGATGTCTAAAAATAATGGTGTTCATGCTTTACATGACGAAACACCTCAAAGCAAAAGGCATCCACACATCTCTAACTCAAACAAACAGCCACAGACTCAGACCCACAACATACATAGACTTGAAAAGCCAACGAATGTTCTCACTTTTATCTTGCAAAGTGAAGCGGAAAAGGCAGCTTATACAGCCTTTTCAACAAGCTTTGAAGCCTTTTGGGTGCAAGTCTAACACCATCACAGATCATTCAGCAAGATTTGGATAAACTTCCACCAGATATGGTAGAAGACAGGGATCTTCAATGGTCAATGGCTATGATTGCATACAGATCTAAAAGGTTTCTACAAAGAAATCGAGGATTGAACATGGACAAGAAAACCAAGATTGGTTTTGAAAAAACAAAAGTGAGATGCTACAATTGTCAACTATATGGACATTTTTCAAGACAATGCCAGCAGCAATGAGTTGATAGAAACACAAATCAGACACAAACATCCAATAGGTATCACTCAAACAGATATGTTCCACCTCCAATCAGCATTCCAGCTGCACCAACCCCACCACAAATCTTATAGTACAGTCCAAATTAACATTCAAAATCTTCTGCAATGATAATCAAACAAGATGGTGAATGTGACTAGAGCCTGTATAAAACTGAAATTCCATCTCCAGATCATGCCCTTATGGCAGATATTGAAGATAAAATATCAGACATCCCGAAAGAGGTAAAGGAGCGCCTCTGCACACAGGCATGTATGATGAGGTTAACAGATATAGAGAGCATGCAGACAAACTTTTGAAGAAAGTTATAGAAACAAACATTTTAAAAGAAAGTTTAAAATCAGAACATAAACAATATGAAACCAAAATACTTTCATTACAAAATGACTTTGATAAACTAATGTCTGAGAAATTAATACTAGCAGCTCATGTCGAGCAACTATCTGCATCGTTGACTGAATCAAAACCTTGCATGCTGACACTGAAGTGAAACTTCAGAAGTTTCACGTAAGCAACAAAAAGTTTGAAGAACTTCTTGCACAACAAAAGGCTTTCAAAGACCCGTCAGGTTTAGGATATAATAAGGTAAACCCACCTTATAATGACAATTATATTCCTCTACCTGATGATTTCATAAAGCTAAAATCATCAAACAAATTTAACTTAAAACACTAGGTTAAAATTAAACAATCATGGCTGATGAAATTTCAGGAACAAACAATGGTCTAAAACCACCTAGACTAAAGAACAAGTCAGACTTCAAACAATGGAAGATCATGTTCAGGAACTGGATAATTTTTCAAGACCCTGATTTATGGACTTCTATAACCAAGGGTCATTTCATTCCTCTAACTCTTAGACCTGATTACAACATACAGAAGCCAGTTAGCTTGAAAAACGTAGCTGGTAAGAGGGTCAAAACAAACATGAAGGCATACAGTATACTAGCCATGACATTGCCTTTTGAAATTTTAACTGGAGTTGAAAATTTCAAAACAGCTCATGAATTGTGGAAAGTACTTCACACAATGTGTGAAGGAAGTGAAGAAATACGGGAAATCAAGAAAGAAAAATTGAAGACCCAATATGAACTTTCCATCACATCCAGGGAGAATATATCCCACAACAGCTACATAGATATATCCAGTTAGTAAAAGAAATAATTGTGTATGGAATGAAATATGAAGCTATTGAACTCAACAAGAAGATGTTACACATGCTGTCTGAGAGCTAGACTCAGTCTGTATCCTTGATGAAGGCAACATTGGATTTGGAAGCCCTATCCCTTGACACTCTGGTAGCCAAGGTTGAAGCTCTGGAAATGGATGAAAAATCCAGAAATAACAATCTCATTAGACATGTAGAGGCTTACAAATTCAAAGAACCATAAGAAACAGACAGTGCATTTCTGACAAGTTCTGGAGAAGAAAAAGATGAAGAATTTTTGGACTCTAGTGATACATCATTCTTCTCGGCAGCTGAATCATCCAGCAACAAACATAAGTCTGAAAAGACTGGTGTGCATGCTTCAAATAAAGCAACACCTCAGAGTAAACAACATCCACATACCTCTAGCTCAAACAAACAACCAAAACCTCAAACCAACAACATACATAGACTTGAAAAGCCAATGGATGCTCTTACTATAATCCTGTAAAGTTAAGAGCAAAAGGCAGCTTATGTAGCGTTTTCTACAAGCTTTGAAACATTTTTAGGTGCAAGTCTAAGACCATCACAGATCATTCAGCAAGATTTGGATGAACTTCCACCAGATATGGTAGAAGAAATGGACCTTCAATTGTCCATGGCTATGATTGCATATAGATCTAAAAGGTTTCTGCGAAGAAATCGAGGATCAATCATGGACAAGAAAACCAAGATTGGTTTTGATAACACAAAAGTGAGGTGCTATAATTGTCAACTCTATGGACACTTTTCAAGAGAATGTGAACAGCCAAAAGTTGACAAAAACACACATCAAGCACAAATATCTAGTGGTTATCATTCTAACAGACAGGTGCCACCTCCAATCAGCATTTCAGCTGCACCAACCCCACCACAAATCACATAGTATAGTCCAAATCAACATTCAAAATCTTTTGCAATGATAATCAAATAAGATAGTGAATGTGACTGGAGCTTGTATGAGGTTGAAATTCCATCTCTAGATCATGCCCTTATGGCAGATATTGAAGATAAAATATCAGACATCCCGAAAGAGGTAAAGGAGCACCTCTGCACACAGGCATGTATTGATGAGGTCAACAGATATAGAAAGCATGCAGATAAACTTTCAAAGAAAGTTATTGAAACAAACATTTTGAATGAAAGCTTAAAATCAAAACATAAACAATATGCAACTAAAATACTTTCATTACAAAATGATTTTGACAAATTAATATCCGAGAAACTAACACTAGCAGCTCAAGTTGAGCAACTCTATGCATCGTTGACTGAATCAAAAACATTGTATGCTGAAATGGAAGTGAAACTTCAGAAGTTTCCGGTAATCAACAAGAAGTTTGAAGAACTTCTTGCATAACAAAGGGCTTTCAAAGACCCGCCTGGTTTAGGATATAATAAGGTAAACCCACCCTATAATGACAATTGTATTCCTCTACCTGACTCAATGACAAACACACAGGGTGAGTCTCTTGACCCACATGACCGGACAGATGATTCAAAACAATCATCATCATCATCATCATCAAAATCACCATTAACATGGTATGCGTAAATGATTCTTGACAAAACATGAAAATCATTCATTTATTAGTTAGATAAGGCATTATCTTTCAAACTTTTATCAAGCATGCCATCAATTGGACTTTGATACTTTCCATTCTAACACATACAAAATTTTGTCCTTTGTAAAAGGTTTTATAAATATGTAAAAATTTAGGGGGAGAAATTGAACATGGAAATATCAAAGGCAGCAGAATTGTGCATATTCATACATTTTAAAATTTGAAATTTTCTAAATTTTGAGTTTTAAACAAAGCAAAGTCAAGCCAACAACCAAACACAGCAGTTTGACACACATACATATGTATAATATTGCAAAATATTGCTTGCGAGTAAATCGAAGAATTGATTGGGAATCCTAGAATTTTATCAAACATATGCTTCGAAAGACATTAGTTCAAAACAAACGAAAATCTAAAATTTTTGAAAACTAATTTCCACAGTGGACACACAAACATACATCCGATGTAGCTGCAGTAACCACCATAACATGAAAAATACACCAAGTGTATATAGCGAACAAAACAAACAAACATATGCTATGCACTTGTGAACATACATGTTTTCACAGCGCATGATGTTGACAAGACATCCGCTGTGAATACAGTGCCATTCCATAGCGAATGACTAACATAAGTCATTCGTTGTAGAAATAGTACAAGTGTATACATCGTATGCACACAGGTAATCATACGCTGTAAACATTCACACATCACATCCAAGTGTCCACAGTGTATGAACAAATGTTTATCCGCTGTGTACAATCAAACAAATTTTCAAAGTGTCCACAGCGCATGAACAAATGTTCATCCACAGTGAACAATCAAAAATCATTCATGGGTCCACAGCGTATGAACAAATATTCATCCGCTGTGAACAAACAAACCATTTCAATAACGTATAATCTTTCATATCAAACTCACACACACATTTTCCTAACAAACAAAACATTAACAAGAAATCATTAAATAGATGGCAACATCACCCTTAGGAGGAGTATTATTCGACTCAACAAGTGCATTAATGATTAATGCATAAAAGGATGATGCTTGCTGTAATCAAACATGTAACAAACATAATGTGTTCTAACATCCAAAAAATCATTTACTAACACATTAGCATCATTATCATTCATAACAAACACTAATATTTATTTAAATTTTGTTTTCAGAATTGTAGATAATTTTTTTTTTGACAAGTATCCATAGCGGATGAACACTCCACAGCAGAAAACTAACAAGATAAACATACAAGTGTTCACAGCGGACAACATCTAGACATAGCGGACAACATCCTGACACAACGGATAGCTTATTCACCATCCACAGCGGACGACTCAGCTTCCAAAGCGGACGACTTAGACTTAGGATTTTTTATGTAATTTTCATTTACATAAGGGTAGTATAGTAATTGTATATAGCTCTTTGTATAGGCTATAAATAGCATACTACCCTAATCCTTTGTATGCTTTTGAACAATCAATCAATCAAGCATTTATCCTTCAATCACTAGCAATCACACACATACAAACACATATTGAAATCATAGCATGAATCATGGGTTTCGGTACCATGGTTCTTGTTTGTTGATTATTGAGAGATTTTGAAAAGATCCTTGGGGGAATCAACCTGTACATGTTGAATATTGTTCTAATATGTTCATGCTCAACATGTGTTGAAGTTGATTTCATCACAGCCACTATCAATTATCCATACATTTCCCTTGGTCTTTAGTTGTTCCTGCATAAAAATAAGTGGTTACTTACACTTGGAAACCCAAGCCTCATTGGTCTTGGGCATTTAAAAGTGATCTGAAGACAATGTAACAGTAATAGATCCTATATTCAAGCTTTGAGGATCATTAGTTGCTGTTGATGAAGAACTCTCAATCACCAGGTCTTTCTTCATCTTCCACACCATCTTTGGATGATTGGACTTGACCTTCAACACCTCAGAAGTTTCAATAACTTCTAAAGTTTTGGATACTGAACCTTTGGAAGATCTTACTTTCACTGTAGTGTGCTTTAGTACTTCGGAAGCATTCCTTTCTTCCGAGACCAAAATTTCTTCCGAAAGCAAGTTCTTAGTTGTCTTCTTCTTCACTTTGGAGCTTTCAAAGGAAATAGATTTTCCTTCGGAAGCTTGCTTTTCCTTCTTCTCCCAGAAGCTTTCTCTTTGACCATGTGAATAGTGCTTTTAGGATTGTAGATGCAATCCTTAGCCAGATGAGAAGTACTAACACACATGATGCAGTCCATTTGCTTCCTTCTAGGAGTTTTCTTTTCAGAGCAAGACTGAGTTTGATCATATTCATTCTCCATCTTCATTTCATAGATGATGCAGCAAGCTTCTTAAGGAGAGGCTTGCTCTTGGAGCTGGATGGTTCAGGCTGTGTAGCAGTGGTACACAGTTGGTCAGTCTTCTTCTTCTTGCTGGTATGGTTTAGAACTAAACTAGAACTCCTAGTACTAGAATTCATAGTTGAGTCTTCAGCCTTTACCACTGTAAACCCTGCAGAGGTGAACACTTGTTTCTACTTGGACTCAAAAGTGACGTTGATCATTTGAGCCTTCTTTGATATTCTCTTAGCTCTTCTGATCAAGTTCTTCCTATTTGACTTGGTCATTCCAGACTCTTTCCTCTCCTTGGAGAACAGTGACCCTTTTTAGGATGATCTTCTTCACTCTTCTTAGAGTCATCCTTCACTATCTCCTATAGGGTCTATGAGGGAAAGCTCATCTTCACAAGTTCCACACCTTGGAGATCTTACAGACAATAGAGTATGTGGAGGAGCTATCTCTATAGATCCCAGTCCCTGCTTATTCTGATAACAAACTTTTGCATGTAGGGATGAGGATATTATGTTCTTAAAGCTCTCTTCTTCAAGAACACATTTTTCTACCCTGGGTTTGCTGATCACAAGCTCAGCCTGGCTTTCAGTTAACTTTGAGATGAGATCTATGATTTGAGTCTTGTAGTTAGTGTGCTCATGCTTAAGAGTTGAAAGGGTTTTCTCTAGATCTTTATCCTAAGTTTATAATCATTTTCAGCACTTTTAAAATCAGCTTTTAAGATATTTAAGGACTCAAGATCAGATCTCATCTCTAAGTTATAGGACCTGTATCTATTAACTTTAGCAATACATTCTGGTGTACAGAGATGTTCCAATACCTTGGCTTCATCATGATCTACCATCAATGTTTGGTTTGGAGATGCATCTTCCACCTGAATGCTCCAGTCAAAGCCTCCTTCTTTAACAACAACTGCCATCAATGCTTGCTGTGTTGGCTTCTCATTATGGTGAGCTCCTTCAGTGTAGTTTGGCATGGTTTGTGCTTGCCCACCATTTGGCCTTGGTTCCTTGCACTCTCTGGCAAAGTGTCCTATTTTGTTACAGTTGGACTATTTCCACTCGTTGCATTGCTAGGAAACTTCCTTCCAGTCCTCTTGTAGAACTTGTTGGCCCAATGAGTGAGAAGATCCATCTGCTGGACTATTTCCATATATTCCAGATCATCTGGATGGATACAATCCAGATCTTCAAGGGTGAATAGAAAGTTGCCTGAACTTTCATCAGAGGACACAAAAGCTTGTGAAGAGCTTGTCTCTTGGAATGGGCTTCCAGGGATGTAGCCTTCCTTCGGTGTCTCTGGAAAGGTGATGAAAGCACCCTTTTGTGATTTGTCAGGGTAGTAGATTATATGGTGTTATGGTTCTCTGCAATCCATTTCAACCACATGAAGGGTTGAATTTTATTGGTTGTCGGAGTTACCAGATTGATTTTGCATGTTCATCTCCATCTGGTACCAATGGGGATACCATACAACTCTATGAGAGTAAGGTTCTTGAGGTTCTCAGTCCTCTTAATGACCACACAATAGTGTGTCCATTGTCTTGGAAGAGAGGACATGAACTTCTTCACAATGTCACTGTTCTCAAGAGTTACTCCAACATCCGCCAAAGTATCCACAATCTCAATATACCTGAAGTATTGTTGAGTCATGGTTTCACCTATCTTGAAGGTGAAGTTCTCAAACTACTACTTCAAGAGGTCTTTCTTGTTTTCTTTTGCATCATTAGACCCATCATACATCAGCTTCAGTGCATCCCAGAGTTGCTTGGCAGTCTTGCACTTCTTGAAGCCTCTGTATATAGAGTTTGGAAGAGTAGTTTGGAGGGCAATCATGGCTTTCTGATCAATATCAATCTTCTTCCAGTCTTCATCAGAATAGCCAGCCACTTCCTTTGGTATCATACTACCACCAGCAGCAGCTAAAGAGGTGAATGGTACATGAGGTCCATCAATAGCTGGAGTCTTGAGACTTGATAAAGCCTTCCATTCTTTGACACCAAGTATCAATGTCTTCAAGAGTGATCAGTGGAGACTTTGTCATTGTATCGGTTTCCATATCAGGCTTTGTAATAGCTGCCATTTGAGATGTTAAGTAGACTGTGAAACTGGTAGGATTAAAGATGGTGTGATCATACAATCAAGAGATTGAAATGCTCTGATACCAATTGCAGCACTAGGTAAGGATGCCTAACACAATCAGTTTCATAATGAGGAGAGACTTGGAACAAATAACAATTCAAATAAGGAACCAGGTTTGATTATGAGGATACTAAGAACACAAGTAAGTAATGAGACAAAACAAGCAACAATAACATAGAAATATAGTTCTCAAGGAGTGTTGTATATTGCTCTGAAGTTCTATTACAAGTGTTACAAAGCATATCTAAATTACAAGAACCTGAGACTCTTTATACTACATCCTACAACCGTCAATACTTAGAAAGACAGTTGGAATTGACTAATCTAGACAACAAGATCAATCTAAAGTCAAAAGGCAGATTGCCTTTTGACTAGTGACTATGACATGCCATAGCTCACATCCTTTTCTATTACAAAAAGGTTTACAGGTACAAAAGTATGAAGTTACAGACAAAGACCTTAATCTATAGTTTACAAAAGCATGGACTTTTCACCAACTCATACAAGTTGGTGAGTCTTCAGAGTTACAGCGGAAAATGTGACAGCATTATGTAAAGTAGATCAAAGAAAGCATGTCTATCTCTGTCTTTGGAAGAAATTATTCTTCACAGCAAAATGGCTTCGAAAGACTTTGTCTTTGAAGCTTCGGAAGACTTCAACATTGGCTTCAGAAGATTTGGACTTTGGCTTCGGAAGATTTTACACTTAGAGTATTTTCTGATGTAGCGTGTAAAATTTCGGAAGCACTTCTACCTTTGTACGTCCAGTGCATGCATACAGGAAGACCTTTGGTTGTTTTGGCTTCTTTGGTTGCATCAGCCTTATAATCTTCTGATATAACCTTACATAATCATTAACAATCATTAAAACATCTTATTCATTGATTCTGATTCGAACATTTCTTAGACCTAAGTCGAACAGTGAACCGAAATCAAAACATGAATCATTTGATGTTTTAAACCATATCAAACATTAAATATGTGTTACATGACCTTAGGCAAACGTATTAGGATTTCTTTTTTTAAGTAATTTGATTAAGTGTTCATCAGGTTCATGAACAGTCAGGATGTTCTTGCCAAAATCATTTAAAAACTGATGTTTGATATTTGAACATGTTTAAACTAACTTGAAAAATGTTATAACTTGGTAAACATTTTCAAAAGTTTATAACAAAGTTGTAAAATCAGTTAATTTGGTATGGAATTGAACACACCAACATTAAATGCATATTCATTCAATGTGCATTCAATGAATGTTTTTACTTCAACGGTCAAACTGAAATGCTCAAGTTGAGTTGTTATGAAATGAAATCAGTGTTTAATATGACACAAACAACTCTTTATGATAAAACAAACACAATGCAAAACCATTTGGATCAAAACAAATTAAAACAAACAAGATTTTCATGACCAAAATTAACCAAGCAGTTGACTTTGGATAAGTCAAACTGACTTAGTGGTTAATACTTGTCAAACATACACTTTAAACAAGTCACAAGTGTTAAGCATACATAATTCATCATTTCATAACATTCATAACAGTCCAATGAACACTTGATCAATATTTCATCATCACACATAATTAACATGCAAGATACTAACATTAATCTTTTCCATTACAGATATGGCAGACCTAGTGTTTATCAGAGATCACAACCTTTGTACTTTTCTCAATGCTGATTCACCCAAACCTAAGAATTACAGAGATATTATTCATTCCATTAAATAAACAAGGCTGGTTCATGCTATGACAGCAAGACCAGAGATATATGAGGATGACATAGTCTAATTCTGGACTCATGCAAACAGATGAATGATGAGCAAGTAGTAGTCCTCACACTTCATGGTCATCAGATTACTATGTCTAAAGAAGTAATCAGGAGAGTATTACAGCTTGGAAATGAAGATGAAGAAGGACCAGTAGAATTTGAAGAAAACTATGTGTTACATGTTTTCATGCAAATAGGCTACACTGGTACCATTGACAGGAAACAAATCAAGAAATTATACATGTGTTCCCAATTTAGATTCCTTATGCACACATACCAAAAGAATATGACAACAAAAAGACTGGTTGGGATGCCACTTCTTTGAGGAGCTCTTCAGCCATTGCAAGCATCATTGCGAGGAGACCATTTAGTTTTGCTGCACAAGTGTTAAATAGGATGGTCTACAACTTAACTAAGGTGAGGAACAAGTTTCAGATGTTTCCAAGATTCCTTCAGATGATTGTTGATGATCTCTTACTAGACATCCCAAGAGAAGGTGCCATTTCTTAGCCTGTTCACTTCAATGAACATGTTTTCACAAGGACCAAATCAAGTCTGTATCATGGAGCTGAAGTGCCTGTTCCTGCTCATATGATTGATCATAACCTCCCTGTACCAGACATTTTCCTAAGGATTCCAGGATAAGTTGAGCCTCACATGATGTTTCGAAATGTGATTCACCAACAACCAATCATACAACCTGTTCTAATCATACAAGAAGAGCAAGCTATGATAGGTTTAAATGGATCAATCTATGATGATATCGTAATGCAATGATCAATTCAACAACAAAGTAAACAAAAACAAGTAATTACTTCAAAAATTCATAGATTTCATTTATAGCAAATGCTTAGGATACAAAGTGTAAGAGTGAGTTACAGTCGTTCAGTCTGTTCTAACTGTTTCGTTGTCTTTTTACACAATACATAAACTTTCCTATTTATACTATCAAACAAAAACAAAGAACATATATTTACAATATAAGTCCCTATACTATGACAAAGGGCAAAAGAAAAATGTTAATCTTTTAAGAGATCTAACAATACTCCCCCTAAGATTATCATTGTGGTCAGTCTGCACTGAACTCTTCTGGTTCATCTTTAATCTTGAACGCCGGCTTTTCTTTGTAAAGCTCCAATTCACGCAACGCTTTCTTGATAGCTGACTTGAATTTCTTGGCATGTATGGCTTGCTCATTCTTTGACTCATTTGTTTTAATCTCAATCTTGTCCATTTCAACTAGAGTTTCTTTTGTCAGACCTACAATATCTATGTTGGCATAGAACTCATAAGGTTTAAGATGATCGTGAGAGTGAACTTCCAACACTCCTTTACTTGAAATTCTCATAAAATCAATAGACTTTATATCCTTCTTCACGATGTTAGAGCTTTTCGCAATGAAATTCGCTCCATAGTAGCATCCATTACCTTAATAATTCTCATAAAATATTTTCTATCATTATCAGCAACTTCTGACGTAACACGATCAAACTTCTGGTTAGACAAGAAAGAGATATAACTTGGATGGAGAAGTTTAAGCTCAAAAACTCCAAATAATGAAATCATATCTTGTTCCCAATCTTACAAGTTATGAACTAGCTTCAACTAGAATGAGTCAGCATGATAGAACAATCTCAAAATTGGTTTAGATGTTTGAGTGCCATCTATCACTTTCAAGACTAGTTTAGTGACCTTTTCAAAGTACTGATCACTATGCGCATCCAAAAACTGTTCTTCTTCTACTGGATGAGCAGCCACCATTCTTTTACTTTTTAATGACTTAAAACATTCTTTATCTTCTTGATCATATCTGGTTTTAAGATAAAAATCCATTCTGGTAATGCCTCGATTTAGAAGTTTAACAAAGTTTTCACCTCGAACTGATTTGGTTGGATTAATCAAAGGCAACTTTTTTAACACCTTGAGATCTTGCACTAGCAAAGCTATGATGCTTGTATAAAAATGATAAACATCACAAATTGCATTTACAGGTTTAATTAGAAAGGCATCAAAGTTCTCATCATATTTCCAGGCAACTATCTTAACATTCTTTGTGTTATCTGGCACAATCATTGCATTGAGCAACTCAAGAATGGATTGGCCTTTCTGCGGTACCTTTTTAACTAAGTCTCCTGTAGTTCTAGCTTTGTTCCATAGTTGTTTCATTTCAACCGATACTTTGTATGCTTGTTTCTCAGTCTCTGGGAACATATCAATCAATTCTTTTCTCTTTTCATGACTACTTTTCACTAACTCCATTTCTTTTTATTTCTTGAGGCTTTAAGATTGGAGTTCTCTTTGTAATCTCCAAATACATAGTTGTTTCTGTTCAACCGAGACTTTGGATTATCCATGTCTAGCATAATCATTTTATTGTTTTGCTTTTCTGTCTCTTGAAAACTTTTGACCAAATTTCTTAGAGACTTGGTTTGCAATCTGTTTAATCTCTTTCTTGGATAATTCCTTGATTGTAGCCACAGTCTAAGCTCAACAGTTGTCATATTTTCAGGATCTGGATGATGCAATTCTAATGCTGGAAGGTCTTCAATGTTGATACTTTCTTGCATCGGATTCCATTCTCCATGTTCAATAACTATTTCATCTGGATCAACTAGAGTTGTTGACTATGCTATAATACATTTCTCATACTCTTCATTAATTTGTGAAACTGTTGGACCATCCAAGAATACACGATTGTATTTCTTCTTGACCAAATAATTATATCTATCATCAATGTCTAAAGGGATGTCTTCAGTAACAGCTTCAACCGAAGAATATGCATCTTCAGCAACGTCTTCTTCCTCCAATACTTCATCATACCAAGCATCTGAAAACTCTGGATCTAAATCATCCAATGCTCTGAATTGCTCTTGTATGTCTGCTTCTGCACTTTCCTGTAAAGAAGGATGATCTAAATTCACTGCATAAGAAAAACATATTAGATTCAAGCGTATAAAAATAAAACAACACCTATAATCAAAAATGTCATTTAAACTGTTAACGAGTTTCAGAAACAATTTTCTGCATCTTTGAAAAAGGGTTGGATGATGATTCTGCCAATACTTGAACATCAGATTCATCTATCTTTCGTTTTCCTTTCATAGCCTTAGAAAAATTTTCAGCTTCAGTAGTTTGAACTTCGGGAATAACCTCTTTCTCTGAAGTTAAAGGGTCTTTTTCTTGTGGTTGAGAGGATTGAGATTTTAAGCTATCTTTCATAATTTCAAGTTTTTCTATCAACTTATCATAATCTTCTTTCAACTTCTTGTATTTTTCTTCCTTAATCATCAGATTCTTCATCATCTTCATTATCTTCATCATCGTCCTCAGCTTCAGACTCAAAAAGTCCTTGAGGAACTTCTTCAATCAAATCATTTGGATCAATTGGTTCATCATCAATCAAATGAAAATGATTTTCATCTATGTTCATATCATCTCTTGCTACTGCTCTCATGTAATCCAACATTTGTACATTCTGAGCACCAGTCACGATAGCAAGTCTTTTTTTATATGATATTCTCTTCATTTATAATCAGTTGTAGAAATCTGGGATACATTAAGTATTTATTCCTGATTCCTTTCTCCAGATTAAAAATAAATCCATTCATGATCCATTTTGCCAAATTAAACCTTCTGTTTGTGGCAATAGCTACAATAGGAGAAGCAATATCTATAGGGAATGAATTCCATCCTGCACTTCTCTTAGACATTCCATGTTGAAAGATATAACATAGGAGTTTCCAGTGATTATATACTCTTGCTCTGAAAAACTGTTTCTTAGGAAAGTGATCTGGATGTCCCATGGCTAAAAATGTGTCTTTACACTCATTAAAAGTAAGTTCAGCCAAATCTTGAGGATCATTATCACCAAGTCTTAGAGCTTCTCTAATTGACTTCTTAGAGACTTCAATCATACGATAGTTTATGATAAAACCTCTGACTACTTTCCTTCCTTCATCATCTCTTGCAATTTCAGCAGTACTCCAAAATCTTTTGATGAGACAAGCATATATAACTGGTTGAGTACACATGGCATACACATACTTTGTTCTCAATAGAAATCTTATCATTTCTTCATAACCAACAGCTTCATGAACATCCTCATTAAAAAAGGCTACTACGTTATGCTTAGGCTCAAATTTAAGATCTGCCATCTGTTTACATAGAACAAAATATTAATCACATTTGAATAACAATGATTTCATTCATATTATGTGTTATCAATTTTGAACCAATAACACTTAAAAAAATTTCTAAGTGTTTTGTACCACCCATTACATGAACAGAGTATGCACTGGTTATAATTTTGATTCAACACAATTTATGATTAAATCAATTGATGAACCATGAAACATGAAATTTGATTGAATTTCAATTGAGTTATCATATTTTAAATTTTAAAACTAACATTTTACACTTAAATTTTCTATGTGTCGAACACACTTTATCTTGAGCAGAGCACATTCAAGTTTCAGTTCAAATGATTTAAAGTATACTAAACCAATTAAAATCATCTTAATATCAGTTAAATAGATGAATTTTGATGATTAACACAACAATTTAGATGAAATTATGAACTAACTGTTCATTTCTTATTCTTAAAAACCGACTGATGAACAATGAATCATCAAGAACACATTGTTATGAAATTGAGATTTGATTCTCACAATCTGTTCAAAAACATGTTATAACACTCATTTGATGTTCAATTTCAGTTATCATAACACATTTAAATTACAAATTTCAAATTTCTGAACACCTAGGGTTCGAACGCCTCAATAGAGTTCACACGCCCAATTGAAGTTTGAAATAGGTAATGAAATTAGATGTTTTAAGATCAACATGATGTTTAGATTCATTGAATATACCTATATATCATAAGGATTAACAGGTAACAATCGAATGTTGAGTGAATGAATGTATCGGGTGAGAGAATAAGTGAATCAGAGTGTTTGAGTTTATGAATGAGTGAATGGAAACTACCAGTGTTGAATATATATAAGTGTAGAAATTCGTAGGTGCATGAGCACTGTGAAGGCACATGAGGCTAAGTTTCACACTAAATCTCAGACGCATGAGCACTGTCAAGAAGCTTGGGCACTGTTCAGTTGCTTGGGCACTATTCAGGCGCATGAGACTTGTTGAAATGCCTAACACTTAGAGTAACATCACCTTCGAACGTGTAACTACATTGGAAAGTCTGAAACTATTCAGGCGCATGAGCATAAGTTGATACCCCCAACACTTAACCATTTTCAGCAACATGACAACTGTTTAGGCGCATGTACTTGAATAAAACGCTTAACACTTGTACAAATTCTTGAAATTCATCATACTCCTGATTTAGACTTCTGAGTACTATTCAGTTGCATGAGAAACCTTCCATAAGTCTAACACTTTGAAATTTTCACAACATCCATCTGAACACTGTTTATGCATATTAGCACTGTTCATGCATATTATCTCAACACTTAGTCAAAAAAAATTTTACTGTCACCCAAGATGAACATTAATTACCCTCAAATTTTAACAACATCATATTGTTTTTGTTTAAAATCACCACAAATCATTTGAAGCTCATATTTTCCTTTTTAAACATGAATTTTCTATTCAAACACCAAGAAAACACTTTTTGAAAGACAACTTTGAATCAATTGTTATTTTTCAAACAATTTCCCATTATTTTAGTCACTATTTTGAAACTTTTACAACACAAATAGTCTCATTTTGTTTGCAAGAAGTTTTTCCACTTATTTTGAATTCTTTTTAGGTTCATTTTTACATCATATCAAACACACACATGCTTGAATTTCAGGTTCATCCTTTCCATCCAAAGCACTTAAATTTTTTATTTATTTCTTTTTCATATTTTGACACTTTTTATTGATTTTCTCTTTTACATTTTTACTTCCCCAAAACTTTTAAGTTCACAAACTTAGAAGTTTCTTTTATTTTGCAAGTAGAGCAAACTAATATGAATGCGCATAGAAAATCATTCAAAAATCATAATTAAAGTAGAAGAAAAATCTACTATACATAATTTAATCACATGCTTGCAGTGAGATCATATCAGTTAAAATCAGCATAATAAAATAAAATAAAGTGATGGATAGTCATAGACAGTGATTAAATCCTGATCAAGTGTGTTCCAGGTCAGCGTTCCCGCAGCAGAGGAGACACGAGATCTAAGGATAGAAAATGAGTGCTTTTGGCAAAATAATCAGCACACTTACTTTTTCAATTCTTGGATTGATTAAGGTACAATTAGATATGACATATGTAAGTCACACTTAGAGTTAGAGAGCTCAAATCTCGTCAAGATATGCAAGAAATCACTTTTCTCAACTTATTAACATGACATATACTTATAACCAGATCTCATGTTTAGGTTGTGCACATTAGCATCTTTTGCATCAAGTGAGAATATCCAGGTCTGTAATTACTTACAACAAAGGATATCTCATCACTTCAGGTCTATGATGACTCATAACAGAGAAGTGAATAGATGCTTTAAATAATTAGAGCTTATGGTTATTCATATCGCCACCAGGTGTGAGGTTGTGAATTTACAAGCAATCAATTTAAGAAGTCAATACTACTTATTGGTACTAAAATGGACAAACATGAATGCATGATTGATTTAGTTTAATCACAAGAATTTACTTTTTCAGTATAATTGCATGAGCTTACCTGCACATCATATTTGATCACGTCAAACTTTAGTAGCGAGCCAAGTATGCAACTGATCAGAACTAACGTATCTATCATTTCTCACAAATTGCAAAGACAGATTTAGTCATAAATAATTAACTAACAAAAAAACTCTATTTTTGTGGGTTTTTGTTTTATAATTTTCTCTTTTGATTTTCAATTTTCTATTTTTGTATTTGCTTTTTCATTTTCTATTGAACATCACAAAAAGCAGAAAGACTTGCTTGTTGGAAATTGTTGCTTGGTTTAACCAGGGAGTTTTGAGAATAAAGAAAAGATGCTTCTAAAGCTCTCTCTCCTCCTCCTTCTCTATGTTCCTTACCTTCCACCTACAAAAGCAAGAATGCTAATGAAATCAACTTAAACACATGTTGAACATGAACATATTAGAACAATATTCAACATTAACAGGTTGATTTCCCCAAGGATCTTTTAAAAATCTCTTAATAATCAACAAACATAAACCATGGTGGGGAAACCCATGATAGATGCTATGAAATCAGTGTGTGTGAGTGATTGTGTGTGACTGAATGCTTGATAATAATAACTGCTTATTTGATTAGTTGTTCAAAAGCTTTAGAGGAGGGGATTCAGGTTCATTAACATCTTCAATGGCTTTCTTCCCCTTAGATGAGGATCCCAAATACATCCTCTTTATTTTCTGTTCATATGTTTTGATCTGGGGTTCAGAAGATGAGGATTGAAAATCTGATTGTTCAACTTACATGGTAGCAGTCTTAGCAAACTGCCTAATTAATTCCTTTTGTTTGTCTGTGAGTGGGTTATAAGGAACAATGCTTGTTTCTTGAGCTTGTGGATCAAGGGTGTGAAAGTGTTGCCTCAAGATTGGGGAATAGTGAATGTTTACAAATGGGTTGACTTCACTAAACAACTTATCCATTGAGTAAGACTCTTCAGGGATAATCAGTGCCTAATCTGTTTGAGTTTCTTGTTGGCTTGCATCTTCTTCTTTATCCACCTTTTGATCATCTCTCAGGTCTTGTTCTAGACCTTCTAAATGTTCTTCCTCATTCAGTTGAGTGTCTTTAAGCTCAAGCTCTCTATTCAACCTTTGATTTTCCTCATTTTAAGCTTCAATTATTCGTTTAAGCTCATCAATCTCATCACTTCTTGCTTTTGTTTGTTTGGATAAGTAGGCAATATCAAATTTTGCACTACTGAGCTCTTTATCTTTGGATTTCAGCTCATCTTTTGTTTGATCAAGCTCTTGTTCTAAAACTGCATAATTAACTTTTGGGCTTTTTGATCAGACTCAAGCTTCTCAATTTCTTTATCTTTTCTTTTAAGCTTGTCTTTTAGCTTCTTGGCCCTTATGTTTGATCTTTTAAATAGTTTATTATATTCAGTGAATAAGAAGACCTTTGAGTATTCAATATCTTCCTCTGTGGCAATCTCACTGCTTAATTCTTCAACATTTTCAGCAGAAGATGGTTGTTCCTGTTTAGGCTCATGGAGTGTAGAAGTGCTCACTTCTTCTTGTTCATTAGATTGTTCTTCCAAGGCTGTATCAATATCTCTTAACAGAGATGATAATGTTTGTTGATCAGAAAGGTTTGGGCTTTGAGGTGAATGAGTGAATTGGTGTTCCAACTAAATGTTTTCTTGTTGTGGGATTTCTTCTTCAATGATTGGGTCCGGATGAATGATTGGTTGTTCTTTAATGATTGGGGCTAGCTGTATGATTAGGGCTTGGTGTATTTCATATTGAAAGATCATGTGTGGATCATCTTGGCCAGGTATTCTTAAGAATAAATCAGGCACTAGGAGATCATAATCCATCATATGCGGTGGAACATGGACCTCATCTCCATTATACAAGCTTGACTTGATCCTGTTAAACACATATTGATTGAAATGAACAGGAGGAAGATTGCTCCGTCTCTAGAGATGTTTGGTAAAAGATCATTAATGATTATTTGAAGGAATCTTGGAAATATCTAAAATTTGTTCCTGACCTCTGTTAAGTTGTATACCATCCCAATCAATACTTGTGCCACAAAGTTGAATGGTCTTCTGGCTATAATGCTTGCTATGGCGGAAGAGCTTCTTAATGAAGTGGCATCCTAGCCTGTCTTTCTGTTTATCATTGTCTTTTGGTATGTATGCATGAGGAATCTAAATTGGGCACATATATATGACTTCTTCATCTGTTTCTTGTCAATGGATCCTGTATAACCAATTTGACTGAAAACATGTAAAACATATTTTTCATCAAACTCAACTGGACTATGACCATCTTCTTCACCCAATTAAAGTACTCTCCTCATTACTTCTTCAGAGATAGTAATCTAATGATTATGAACTGAGGAGACCACTACTTATTGATCATTGACTTGTTCCAAGTGTGCATGAGTCCAAAACGGGACAATATGATCCTCATAAATGTCTGGTCTAGCAGTCATTGCATGAACCAGCCTTGTTTGCCTTATAGCATGGATCATGTCTCCATAGTTCTATGCCTTAGGTAAATCAGCATTGAGAAATGCACATATTTATTATCTCTGACAAACACTAAGTTTGCCATATCTGCAATATAAAGAAGAGTATGTTAGTAACTTGTATAAGATGAATATATGATGTTTGAATTGATGAAATGTAGATCATGTGTTCATTGAGTTATTTTGATTGTTATAAAATGATAAATGTTGTATGTTCAATACTTGTGATTTGTTTGAAATGTATGTTAGAATGGTATTACCAAATAAGATAGTTTGACTTATTCAAAGTCAACTATTTGTTTTATTTTGGTCATGAAAAACTTGTATGATACAATTTGTTTTGATTCAACTTGATTCTTTAATGTATTTGTTTTATCATAAAAAATTAGTTTTGTTCAATATTTACAACAATTTCACTTCATAATAGCTTGTTCATGAATATCAGTTTGACCTTTTAAAGTCAAAATGACCATTTAATGCACATGAATGATTATGGATTTAATGTTTGTATGATGAATGCCATGCCAAATTAACTGTCTTTACTTGTTTGTTATTGTATTATGAAAATGTTTGCTAAGTTATAACATGTTTTAATTATTTTTGAACATTTTCAAAGATCAGACATAGGGTTTTGTTTGATTTTGACATGAACACCCTGACTGTTCATAAACCCGATGAACATATAACCAAATTTCATCAAATCAACAGTCTCAATACATTCAATTGAAGTCATAAAACACTCATTCAATGTTTGATTTTGTTTATAAACATCAAGAGATTCATGTGTGATTTTGGTTCAAGGTTCGACTTTGTCGAACAGTGTATGAATATGAATCACTCAATCTGATATTTTAATGAATGATTGATGATAAGAATGTTGTTGTTATACCTATTTGATTGTTAATCAGATGATAAATCATAATGATTTTAGGTTTTTAATCGAACAAGGTTTCAAGGGTTAAGGGTTTAAACACAGTGTATAACGTTTAAAAATTTTTGGATTTTTCTCTCTCTCTCTCTCTCGTGATGAAAGAAAAATTTACAAGGGTTATGTTTATATATACAGCGGACAATAGACTATCCGTTGTGGGTATAGTGTTCGTACATTGTATGAACAGTGACTTAAAAATTTGATTTTAAGCGGTCCGCTGTGAGTTACTCATGCGCTGTGTGAACAGCGTGTCCGCTGTACAATTTTCATTGTACGCTGTGGACCCCTTGTATGTGTACTGTGTTCACAACGGATGAACAATTGTTTATGCGCTGTGGATCCTTGAAATATTTGTTTGTTTGTTCACAGCGGATGAACATTTGTTCATGCATTGTGGACACATGAAATGTTTTGATGATTGTTCACACCGGATGAACATTTGTTCATGCGCTGTGGACACTTTGAAAATTTTGATGATTGTTCATATGAATGATGTAATGTAATGATATGTTTTAACTTGTAAATGAAAAGTTTTAAATTCCGCTGCAAAAGTAATGTATGTTTTAAATATTTTATGCGATGACGGTCCAGCTGTAAGCGTCCTAGGAACGGGGCCTTACAAGTTGGCATCAGAGCCAAAGTTTAAGAGTATTGGGTAAATATTTTCAAAACCTAAACTTAAACTGAGAATGAGACGAAAAGGAAAGGTATGCCAGTCCTAGTAGCTACGTGCGTGCAGGTATAGGTTTTATGTAAACGTTTTATGTAAGTTAATAAAAAAGGGAATTATGTGCGCGTGTTATGTGGTTATATGCTTTTGTGTAGATTTAGATACTAATGTAGTCAGGATAGAATATGCTTAGGGAATGAAGAGCAAAGTAAGTGGCTAATCACAACTGGCTACTGTGATTAGGGACTTACTATACTTGACATAATCCGAGCTATTACCTTGAATGACCGTGTTGGTATTTGAATCTTGTAGTGTTTAGATGGCTAGCGGTAGGTCTTCTGAGGCTTCACGAGGTGGAGGTCGGGGTGGACGTGGTCCTAGACAGCGTGTCATGAGGAGCAGGGCTAAGACTGCTAAGACGGCTCTTGAAGAGCCAGAGCTTCGTCACCAGGACGGTGAGGACGAGAATGCTAATCTAAGAGCGTCAATGAAGGAGGCGGTGGTTGAGGAGGTTCATCAGGTCATGCAGACGATTCTGCCGACTATAGTGACCGAGGTTATTAGAGTGCGAAGGAGGATGAGAAGAGGAAGACCGCTAGACGAGGAGGCGAGGAAGGAAGTTTAAGGGGAAGGGAGCAACAGAGAACTGATATGGTTCTCCAGTGGACGATGGAGAGGAGGGGAAGCTGTGCAGGAAACTGTGAAGGGATGCAGCTACAGGGCATTCCAAAAGTGCAGGCCCCTACGTTTGATGGGAATGGGAGTGCGGCTACTGCTCATCGTTGGCTGAGGGAGATGGAGGCGGTACTCGATATCAACGAGTGCCGAGATTATTAGAAAGTGAAGTTCTCTACCTACTCATTTGTGGACTCGGCCTTATGCTGGTGGAACAACATTGTCCAAGCTGGGGGAACCAAGGCAATTGGGAGGATAAGGTGGAAGGAGCTGAAGAGGTGGTAATGAGGAGTTTTGCCTCATAGGGAGCTTGAAAAAGTTAAGAGAGAGTTCCTGCAGTCGGAGGCGGGAACGATGACGCACCAACAATATACAACAAAGTTCAACGAGATGGCAAGGCTGGTGCTAGATCAGGTGACGCCTGTGTCACGAAAGATCAAGAGGTACATTCAAGGTCTGCCGGAGATATCTGTAGACATCTGATCGTTGCCCGACCAGGTACGTTTAGGTCGGTGTTCGACCTAGCGGGGAGGTGTACGAAGAGCAAGAGGCGGTGGCCATAGTGGATGAAGAGAAGGAGCGGGGCTATGTTAGGAATAGGAATGGAAGGCGGGGGGTAACGATAGTGGATGTGGCTGGAGGTACGACGCTGAGGTCGATGATCAGTGGATGGTAACAGGGAGGGAAGAAGGATGCAAGAAGTGTGGTAGAGGCCACAAGGGGGTGATTGCAAGTGGGACTGAACAACTGCTTTTAATGTGGGAAAGAGGGCACAGGGCAAGGGAATGCCACATGGCTAAATGTTACGACTTTGGCAAGACTGGACACATGAGCAGAGACTGCAAGAAGTCGAGGGCAGGAAGCTCCAGTGCAAGGAAGGATGGCAGAGGATGGAGGTTAGAGCATTTGCTATGACCTGGAAGAGGCTAGAGTGGACTCCGACATGACGTCAGGTACGTTTTGAGTTAATTAAATTGTGCATCTGTGCTTTGATTGTGGTGCTAGCAGTAGTTTCATTCCTGCTACCTTTTTGTGATAAGTTGCACGTTAGGAGTAGGAAGATCGATGAGCCCTTCGATGTAGAAATTGCTATTTGTAAGTCTACTACGATACTGATGCCATAGAGGATTGCGTGACAGAATTGAAAGAGCGCATGTTTCCTGCTAGACTGTTCAGGACAGACTTAGGTGGGTAGGTGTACGCCTTCAGATAAATTGGCTAGTAGCCTATGAGGCAAACACCGAGTGTTGCAAGAAGGTGGTTTGATCAACTGCGCCCGACAAGAGTTCGGTGCCGACCTACGGCGATGGAGTAATGATGAATGCCTCGGCGGGAAAGGGGATCATCCGATTCTGAAAGCAAGGAATGCTAATACCTAGGTGTATAGGGCTTTTACGAATTATCGCTCGAACAGGAGGGGTGGTCTACAGGTGAGCTACCAGATAAGTAAGTGGAATTCATCCGACGTTCCATGTATCTAGTCTGAGGAAGTGCTCAATCGAGGAGGATATGATAGTGCCACTAGAGGATACCGAGGTGGACGAACGACTCAACCACGTGGAACAACCGGTGGCCATTACTGATAGAAGGGAAATAAGGGCTAAGGAGAAGGGTGGTTTCATTGTGTGAGTACAGGGGAGCCCAGAATGGGTCTAAGCCTACGTATAAGATCAAGGAAGGGATGAGACAACATTACCCGCAATTGTTCAAGAAGCAACAGGTTCGGGGACGAAACCCATATAAGGGGGGTGGACTTGTAACACCCGAAATTTATTAAAAAGATGAGAAAGGAAAAGTATAAAGAAAGAAAGATAAATAACTCAATTTGAAGGACCAAAGTTGTGCAAGATGCAAACTTAAATTTAATTACGTTAAAAAGAAGGGCATGGCGCCCATGCCCCCGCTACCCACCATTGTTCTCGGTTGAAAAAGGAATAAAGAAGAAGAGCTCCGTTTTTAGAGAGATAAAGATGGAAGAATTTGCAAAAAAGTGAGTTTTCTTGAATATATGTTCGGTGTCAACCGAATTTTCAGCTTCTAGACCGAGATTTGAGTGTTTAGTGTTGTTTTATGGGGTTTAGGAGCTGAATTTGCAGGTGGAAGTGTGTTGCTCGAAGGGCTTCAAGTGTGTTCTATATCCCCTCTTTTTACTAGTTTTCAAAGTGTTTGAGGCTATTATGCATACCGAGCAAAAAATTTTAAGTAAGCATGAGTTTTTTAGCATGTTGTTCGACTGTGCCCTGTGATGCTTGTTTTAGAGGTTGTTAATGTGTTAGGTTTGATGTTAGCATGTTCTAGTGTTTGTAGCATGGTAGATTTATGTTAAGATGTGCTAGATCGATATTTGGGGGGATGTTTGTAAAATATGTTATATTTCAGATTCTTGGTCATGCGCCCAGATTGTTCCCATGCGCCTGAAATTGTTTTCATACGCCTAACTTACCTCATGCGCCCAAGTGACCTCATGCGCCCAAGTGACCTCATGCTCCCAAGATCATGCTCCCAAATAGCAGTCATGCGCCCCCATGATGCCCATGCGCCTAAGTGTAGGCCATGCGCCCAAACAGTTGCCCATGCGCCTAAGTGTTGGCCATGCGCCCAAACAGTTGCCCATGCGCCCAGAGATGCCCATGCGCCTAAGTGTTGGCCATGCGTCCCAGCAATGCCATGTGCCCAGAGTTACTCATACACCTAAGTGTTCGTGCGCACCAGTAGTGCCCATACACCTAAGCAGGGCTCATGCGCCTGCATAGTGGTAATGTGCCTAGGCTGTTTTCCTTAGAATTTTTATGCTCATGCGTCAGAGATGTCCAACTGCTCTCCATTTTGGACTTAGGGATTTCTGAGGATTTTCTAGAGGTAGATGGTTGAGATAGGTTCTGTTAAGATGTGATGGCTTGGGCTTGGTGTGTTATGCATGTTTGTATGATGTGTTATCTTTCCATGTTTAATGGTTTTCAAAATGTAGTATTATGGTTTGTAATACGTTATGTATGATGTTATGACTTTACGTGGTATGATGTAATAATGTACGTAAAGTATTATGTAACGAAAGTGAAAGATAACGAATGATGAGAATGGAAGTAACATACGATGAGATCCTTATAGCGTACCCGGTACTGTGTCAGTCTTAGAACATGAGTCGGGGGTTGTTTACAGGCTCCGGCAAAGTATCGGTCTTTGGACATTAGTCGGGGGTATTGCATGAGACAGGATGGCATGTGAAAGAGATGTGGTCTTGTTGCTCGCCCCGGTACTGTGTCAGTCTTCGGACATGAGTCGGGGGTTTATTTACAGGGCTCGGTACAGTATCAGTGTTCGAACTTGAGTCGGGGGTGTTGCATACGAGATGGGATCCTTGTCTCCCCCGTACTATGTCAGTATTCGGACATGAGTCAGGGGTTTGTTTACAGGCTCCGGCATAGTATCAGTCTTCGGACATGAGTCGGGGGTATGCAAGAGGCAGGATTCGGATGATAGTAAGTACGTATTGTTTGATGATAAACGATGATGAAGATAATTAATTATTATCAATGTGTTTGTATGATGTGTGATCGTGATCGAAAGTAAAAAGTTGTTTTAACGAAAGTAAGTATTTTATTTATAAAAGTAGAACTCACTCAGCATCGCTGACTTTTGTATGCATAGTAGTTGGTAGGTATTTGTTGATGCTGAGGAGGTGCAAGCGTGGATGCATAAGCTACTGGGGACGTTTGAGGCTGGCATCCACATTTTGATATGATGTTGTATTTTGAAATTCATATGAATGATGTAATGAAATGATATGTTATAACTTATAAATAAAAAGTCTTAAATTCCGCTGCAAAAGTAATGTGTATTTTTAATATTTTATGCGATGACGGTCCAGCTGTAAACGTCCGGGAATGGGGCCTTACATGTAGTCTTAAAGACTTTATTGATTGTTCATCCATGATGGATGTGTTCCTTTTTTGGAATTTTTTTGGATCATGATTTAGGTCATTCAGGTCTGTGCTTAGCACAACAAATAATGCCTTGGTGTACTCCAGGTCTATGATTATCATAACAGAGGAGACACTTGTATGATTGAACAATTTATAATTTGTTTCACTTGGTGTATTGTAGTTACTTACAAGCAACCTATGGATAGATTATTACTTACCATAAACCAAGATGTGTTGTTTGACCACACAATCATGAGAATTTAGTTCTTCACTGTTGTTTATGATGTTAGTTGTCCCATGCTGAGCCTATCCACATATCAAACAAAGTATGGTCAGTCTTTATTAGTGGAAAATAACTCAAGTGAAGAATATGCTAGTGTACTATCATTTCTCATGAATGGTATGTGTGATTCAATATATTTAAAAATGATGTGTTTGATTGATATCTTGATTTTGAAAGATACATGTTTGATGTTAAACTTGGCCTTTGACAAAATCAAGCTTGTGTGATTTTAATGTTTTGAAAAACATTACTTGTTTGATTCAAAGTTGATCATACCAAGTGACTGAACCAAAAGTTCAAATCTTGTTAAATCAAAGGTTTAGTAAATAGGACAGCCAAATGATTGTCTGTATGGACTATGATCAACTTTATCAGACCCTTTCTGAGCAATCTCTCAAAAAGGGATATCTGATCTCTATGTGTTTTGTTTTTGAATGTTGAATAGGATTGTCAGTGATAAACATGGCAGCAGAATGTGTAATGTGTATAGGTGTTTGAAGAAAATTAAAACATAGTCAAGCATTTGGTTTGAATCCAAAGCACTTGAGAACAGCATGCAGAAGCAACTATGTATTCTACTTCGGCTGTTGACAAAGAGACATTTTTTGTTTCTTGCAGCGCCAAGAGATCAATAAGGATCAAGAAACTGACAACCTTAGTGTAGTGGATTTTTGTTTTGATTGCATCCACCATAATCACTGTTTGTGTATGCATATAAAGAGAAGTCTCCATCTTAGGATACCACAAACCAAGAGCTAGTTTGCCTTTCAAGTATCTAAAGATTCTTTTTACTACATTGATGTGTGATTATTTGGGATTACTTGATATCTTCCACACATGCAGACTGCATACATGATGTTTGGTCTGCGTGCTGTCAGGTACATCAGGGAACCTATCATGGATCTATAAAGTTTCTGACCACTGATTTTCCTTCTGGATCGCAAATAACTTTAATCTAGTTGATAATGGTGTTTTGCTGGATGTGCAATCAGACATGTTGTATTTCTTCAATATCTGATTCACATATTTGCTTTGATTGATGAAAATTCCTTTAGCAGCTTGTTGAACTTGAAGACCAAGGAAGAATGTAAGTTCTCCATTTGAGCTCATCTGGAATTTTGATTGCATAAGAGTTTCAAACTCTTTGCAAAGATGTGTGTTGTGGATCCAAAGATTATGTCATCCTCGTAGACTTGCACTACTAACAAGTCTTGTTCTTTCTTTTAAGAACATGTTTGGTCGATTTTCCACGGGTGTATCCATTCTGTAGTAGAAACTTTGATAACGTTTCATACCACTTCCTGGGTTCTTGATGAATTCTAACTTGTAGACTCTGAGGGAATTCTGGATCTTCAAACCCGGTGGTTGAGCAACATATTGTTAGGGTTTTGAACAAGTAAATCAAACATTTTTATATTATCTGTTAAAACCCATATGGATAGATATATGAACAACATGCTTACAATAACCATAGGGTGTTTAGAAATACAACCTTTGTAGAAGAATGGGAGGGAGATCAGATGAAAGCAAGTCTTCAAAGCAGAAGACCTCAAGCGGTTCTACCCACAAGCCACCAACAGACCCGGTTGCTAGGACTTTCACTTTGAACAAAACCTCCTAATTTTGCTCTTGACGATCGAGAGGAAAAAAAGGAGCTTGGAGTGTTCTGCACCTTCGTGTTGTGTAAAATGTTGTATTAAAGAGAGATCAGATGCAATCTATATTGCATGTCCTTGGAAACTTAAAATTCAGGAGATAGAAAAGTAGGTGGGGCCCAGCCCTTAACCCATCCGCATTGCTCAACATCATCCGCATTAGTTAATGCGGATGTATGTTCTTCTCCCTCATTGGTAAATGCGGATGAAGAAAGTTCATCCGCATTTCCAAATGGTCATGCGCATTTGTAAATGCGGATGAACATTTCCAAAAATGCTCATCCACATTAGTTCACACGCAAATGCGGATAGTTATCTTCATCCGCATAAGTAAATGCGGATGAGTTCTCTTCATCCGCATTTCTTTAGCCACATCAAATGCGGCTGTATAAGCAAATGCGGATGAATTAAATTCATTTCTCCCTAAAATAAATTATCCATATAATTTATTTACAACACAAGTACAAATATTTAGAACCCAATTTCTAAATATTCTAAGTGTTAATATTCATTTATATGATCATATCATAAAACAAATATTGTAGGTGTTTGTCTAGCTTGTTATTGGGTATCACCCGACTTGGATCATGTGTACTAGCCATATCAATTCAATATGTATTTTGGGCAGACCTTCCAACAATCTCCCACTTTCACAAGATACATAGAGGATTGATGCAAGTAGCAAATACCGCCTAACAACGGTTTACTACCCCTAATACGCATGACTAAGTTCCATTCAATAACATCACTCTTCAAGTCTCTTACTTGAAATGATTTAGGTGAATCAAATCATATATCCTTTTGTTTTAGATTTCATGTTAAATCCAGAGACACAGAATGATCATTCCCTGTTGATTTAACTTTATCAGGCCTTAGACATCTTACTCTCAACGACTAAGAGAAACAAATCCCATCTTGACTACATACGTTTCTCACAATCACCTTGTATCACACCTAAACATAGCTGCTATCCATTATTTCAGAACAGCGAAGAACTAGATCAAGGTATTATATTTGGTGAATATCAAAACCCAATATGTATCTCAGATCGGAGGATACAATGATATTGCCTTTACTCAAATTTACTTATGATCAATTACAAAATTCCATCCAGTAACATTTGAGAGCGGGTCAGTCTAATATTTGTATCCCACAAATATCTATGAACTTTATTGGCAACCACTTGCTCTATATTCATACCTTTTGAATATCCACCAATCCATGTTCATAATAGCCTTACATTCATATTTGTTCCTACAAATATGACTAACTACAGACATTTAGAATAATAAACATATTCATGGATGTAAACATGCTAATATGGAACATAACTCAAAGTATCATAATTATACAAAAGAGTTAAAATTTCTAATCGTTCCGATATTTAAATACTAAAAAGATCAAATCCAATCACTAGAATATCAAAGTCCTAAGGCACAAGTATGACTCTCATGCTTTGGCATTTCAAGGAGCTTCGTGAGTGGATCAGCAATTTTGATTGGGTGTGAACTTTACGAATACATATCTTTCCTTTTTCAACTTCATCCCTTATGTAGTTGAATCTCCGCTCAATGTGCCTTGTCTTCTGATGTGCTCGGGGTTCCTTGATTTGAGCAATCGCACCCTCGTTGTCACAAAAGATCTCTAGAGGGTCCTGAATGGTACGGACCACCCCTAGGTCGGCAATGAACTTTCTCATCCATGTAGCTTCTTGAGCTGCCAATGAGGCGGCGATGTATTCTAATTCAGTGGTGGACAATGCTACCATATCTTGTTTTGCGCTCTTCCATGAGACTGCTCCACTATTCATAACGAAAACATATCCCGATTGTGATCGAGAAGCATCTCGATCAGTTTGGAAACTCGCATCCGTGTAACCCTTACAATGAGTTCCTCCTCACTAGAGCCATATATTAGAAACATATCCTTAGTCCTTCTAAGATATTTCAATATACTCTTAACCTCCATCCAATGGCTATTTCCCAGATTTGCTGGTATCTGCTTGTCATGCTCAAAGCGCATGACACATCCGGTCTAGTGCATATCATAGCATACATGATGGATCCTATAGCCGATGCATATGGGATTCCTTTCATTTCTCTTGCTCATCCTTTGAGGTTGGACATTGAGATGCACTCAATATTGTTCCTCTTTGAATAGACACCAAACCTTTCTTAGAGTTCTCCATCTTGAACCTTTTCAAGATTTTATCAATGTATGCACTTTGGTTTAAACCTATCAACCGCCTTGATCTGTCCCTAATCCTCATTCCCAAAATGTAGGCGGCTTCACCGAGATCTTGATGGAAAAAAAACTTCTAAGCCAGGTTTTACACCTTCCATGGTTGGAATGTCATTTCCAAAAATAGTATGTCATCAACATACAATACTAAAAGAAAGTAATGATTGTTCCCACTAGCTTTCTTATACACACAAGCCTCATTAGCGTTTTTGATGAATCCAAATTGTTGACTTCATCATCAAAACGGTGATTCCAACTTCTAGATGCTTGTTTCAATCCATAGAATGATTTCTTTAACTTGCATACTTTTTAGGATGTTGTGGATCGACAAAAACTTCGGGCTGAACCATATAGACATCTTCTTCAAGATATCCATTTAGAAAAGTGATTTTGACATCCATTTGCCAAATCTCATAGTCATAATATGTGGCAATGGCAAATAATATCCTAATTGACTTTAGCATTGCCACGGGCGAAAAAGTCTCATCATAATCAATCCCTTGAGTTTGAGTAAAACCTTTGCTACAAGTCTTGCTTTATAAGTATCCAACTTTCCATGCATATAGGTTTTCTTCTTAAAAACCCACTTACTTCCAACCGGTTGAAGTTAAGAGGTGGTGCAACCAAATCCCATACTTGGTTGTCATACATGGATTGCATCTCAACGTTCATAGCTTCAAGCCATTTGTCACAATCGGATTGTGATATTGCATCATGGTATGTGGTGGGTTCAACGAATCTACCACATAGCATCCATCCATGAAAAATCCATATCTTTCGGGTGGATTACTAATTCTACCAGATCTTCGAACGTTTTGTGTGTCTTGATCAACCATTTGATCATTTTCAACAACCTCTTGTTGAGTGCTAGTATCAACCAAAATGTATCGGCTTGTGGTTCTCTATCCTCCTCGAGTTCCACCATTCTATTAGTTCCTTCCATAAGGAACTTAGTTTCCAAGAACTCAGCCTTAGAGCTATGAACACCTTTTACTTGGTTGGGTTGTAGAAGTAATATCCCATAGAGTCTTGGGATATCCTACAAAGATACACTTAGTGGATCGAATTCAAGTTTGATTTGGGTGTGCATTTGACATAAGCTCAGAACCCCATACCCTTAAATATGATAATGATGGAACCCTTTCATGCCATATTTCAAAAGGTGTCTTGTCCACTTTCTTGGTTGGGGGCCATCTTTAAAATACGGACTGCCGAGAGCAATGCGTAACCCAAAATGATAGAGGCAATGTGCTTCTAGCCATCATAGATCGAAACATATCCAATAGAGTTTGATTCCTCCTTTCGGACACACATTATGTTGTGGTGTTCCTGGTGGAGTGAGTTGCGAGATGATTCCATAACTCCTAAGATGATCTTGAAAGGAAAATAAGGTATTCACCTCCTCAATGAACAAAGTACTTTGATGGTTTTACTGAGTTGATTTCAACTTCATTTTGGAAGACTTTGAACATTTCAAAGGCTTCATCTTTGTGTCTTAACAAGTACAAATACCCATAACGACTATAATCATCGGTAAACGTAATGAAGTATCTTTCACCATTCCATGTCTTTGCCTAAAAGGCCCACATACATCCAAATGTATGATACCGAATAAGTCTTTTACCCTCTCATAAGTTCCACTAAAGGGTTTCTTGGTCATCTTTCCTTGTAAACAAGACTCACACTTATCAAATGAATCTTCATTTGATTCCAAAAGACCATTCTTTTGAAGTGTATGTATGCGATCTTTGTTTATGTGACCAAGGCGACAATGCCAAAGATAAGTCTTACTCAAATCCATTTTGAGTTTCTTGGTGCTTGATTGGTACAACGAGTTATCAAATGATGTGTTATCATGAACTAGTTCATAAATGCCATTACATGGCATAACTTTAAAATAAAAGACATTATTCATGAAAACACAAATACCATTGTCTACAAACTTCAAATCATAACCATATTGTCTTAAAAGATAAACTGAGATAATGTTCCTAGTCAAACTAAGAGCATAAAAAATGTTTTTCAAAACAACTTCTGAACCATTTGGAAGCTTCAAAATGTAGTCTCCTTGGGCTTCGACGTCAGCTTTTGCTTTGTTTCCCATGAAGAGACTTGTATCTGCTTTCTTGAATTTTTATTTCTTTTTAACCCCTGCAATAAATTGCAAATATGAGTTCCACATCCGGTATCTAATACCCATGTGTTAGAAGAAATAACATTTAGATCAATATGGATCATGAAAGTTGTACCTGAGGTTTGCCTCGCATCCCTCTTTGCTTTCAACGCCTTGAGATAGGTTGGAAAATTCCTCTTCCAATGTCCTATCTCACCACACTCAAAGCATGGATCGTTCTCTATCACCTTTGGCTTCTTAAGCTTTGGTTTTGGAGTTTCGGTTTCAGCCTTCCTTACCTTTCCCTTTGATGTACCCTTTGCCTTTGGCAACATTTGCCTTGGGATAGGGGTATTGCCTTTCTTGTTGCCTCCCTCATTGATCGTGAGGACCGGTAAAACCCTTTTACCCATCCCCGCCTCGGCTATTTTGAGCATTGTGTCGAGTTCACCAATGCTCTTGTCCCAACCATTCATGTTATAATTCTTGATAAATGTCTCAAACCTTTTGGTTAGAGCATTGAGGATCAAATCTGTGGCCAACTCTTTTGAGACGGGACAATTCAGCCTTTCCAGGCGATCAATGTGGCTCTTCAGCTTAAGCACATAAGACGATACCGATTGAGTTTCTTCCATGCGACATGCATGAAGCGCTCGAACCGTTTCGAAGCGCTCTACCCTTGCTTATTGAAGGAACATTTCCTTCAACTGGCTAATCATGTCGTATGCCCCATGATGCTCCAAATCCTTTTGGAGCTCGGGAATCATAGTTCCCAACATAAGGCAAGAAACATCACAGAATCCTCAGTGTTCTTAACCCAATCATTATAGGCATCAACATCATTAACGTCAGGTTCATCGGGAATGGGATCGTCTAATACATAGGATTTCTTCTCTGCTTGAGAACAATTCAAGTTTCGAAACCATTCCATAAAATTGTTGTGATTAAGACGATCCCTTTCTAAGATAGTTCTTAGTGATAGGTTATGGATGGTCGGGGTGGTAGCGTTGTTGTTTGCGGCCATTTCTACAAATATTAACAAAGTTCAATTTTAGTATTTCCGAAAAAGAAATTTTAATTATTAATACCCTTTAAAGTCTCATAGACAATTAATAATTAAAATCTAGAATCCACGTTACATTTAAATAATGGGTAGGTGACCTTTATCCTATTATTTAAATTAACAAGGTATAGTCAACACTTGACAATTGCAACCCTTTGCAACTTCTAGTTTTATGGATCGGTCAAACATCTTTATGTTAAGTTGGC
>CM046426.1:36319601-36396270 GCA_025506505.1 Flaveria sonorensis | reverse complement strand
TAGGTACGCTAGTGTTCCTTTGGTTGTGTTTAGCTCTGTCAGGAGAACTACTTTGAGCCCTTATCCTTTGAGAGTTACCTGGTGACTATCTATTTTGAGACATATGTCTCCTTGTTGGTTGTTTAAAATTGTCATCAAATGTTTTGTCACTGTTTAAAACAACTTTTTGGTGAGGAGTTTGTCTTGGAACTCCTCCTTTATTTTTAATTTGAGGCATTGTTTGTTTCTCAGTTGATTTTCTCAACTTGAGCCTGTTTGTTTTGCTTTTTATTTTTTATTAAAAAACAATTTGCTATGTTGTGGTTATTTCTTTCACAAATTGAACAATAGTTGTGAAAATGGTATGTTTCATACTGTGATTATTCATATGACAGTACTTGCAGTATTTACCATACATGCATTTTTCAATGGAGTGTGTGTATTGATCACACCACTCACAATATGTAACTCTGATTTTGTTTGTTTGTTAGTAACTTTGTCTTAAAATTTGATTTTGAGGGAATTTCAAAATTTACTGCTTGTTGTTTTGGCTGAATGTTGCTTTGGCCTTTCCTTTATTTACCTATTTGGGAGGACAGTGGAAGTTATAGTTTTCCTTCCACCAGAACAGATATAAAAACTTGTAATCTGTTTCGTTTGTTTGTTTGATGTATCAGCCACACTTGAAACCTTTTGAGTTTCAGTAATTGGCTGAATTGGCTCATCATCCAATAAATCATTTTCATCGTCATCTGTTGTTTGTTCATCAAATTCATTGTTCTCCTCCTTCGTAAAAGTCAGTTGATTTAATTTGTGGTGATACTGAACTTTTAACAAATTTTATGAAAGGTGATTTTGATGTTAATGGTGATTTTGATAATGATGATGATGATTGTTTGGAATCATCAGTCTTTTCATGAGTGTCAGGAGATTCATCCTGTTTGTTGGTCATTGAGTCAGGTAAAGGAATATAATTATCATTGTAAGATGGGCTGACCTTGTTATATCCTAAACCTGACGGGTCTTTGAATAACGGTTGTTTTGTGCAATAAGTTCTTCGAACTTCTTGTTGCTTACCTGAAACTTCTAATGTTTTCACTTCAATTTCAGCATGCAATGCTTTTGATTTAGTCAATGATGCAGAGAGATACTCAACTTGAGCTGCTAGTGTTAATTTCTCAGACATTAGTTTATCTAAGTGATTTTGTAATGAAAGTATTTGGTTGCATATTGTTTATGTTCTGATTTTAAACTTTCATTTAAATGTTTGTGTCTATACCTTCTTTGAAAGTTTGTCTGCATGCTCTCTATATCTGTTGACCTCATCAATACATGCTTGTGTGCAGAGGGGCTCCTTTACCTCTTTCAGGATGTCTGATAATTTATCTTCAATATCTGCCATAAGGGCATGATCTGGAGATGGAATTTCAGCCTCATACAGGCTCCAGTCACATTCACCATCTTGTTTGATTATTATTGCAGAAGATTTTGAATGTTGATTTGGACTGTACTGTGTGATTTGTGGTGGGGTTGTTGCAGCTGGAATGCTGATTGGAGGTGCACCTGTCTGTTAGAATGATACCCACTGGATGTTTGTGCTTGATGTGTGTTTCTGTCAACCCTTGGCTGCTGGCATTCTCTTGAAAAATGCCCATAAAGTGACAATTGTAGCACCTCACTTTTGTCTTATCAAAACCAATCCTGGTTTTCTTGTCCATGTTTAATCCTCGATTTCTTTGTAGAAACCTTTTAGATCTGTATGCAATCATAGCCATGGACCATTGAAGATCCATTTCTTCTACCATATCTAGTGGAAGTTCATCCAAATCTTGCTGAATGATCTGTGATGGTGTTAGACTTGCACCTAAAATGTTTCAAAGCTTGTAGAAATGGCTGCATAAGCTGCCTTTTGCTCTTCACTTTGCGGATTATGGTAAGAGCATCCATTTGCTTTTCAAGTCTATGTATGTTTTTGGTTTGAGGTTTTGGCTGTTTGTTTGAGCTAAAGGTATGTGGATGTTGTTTACTCTGAGGTTTGCTTCATGTGCAGCATGCACACCAGTCTTTTTAGACTTATGTTTGTTGCTGGATGATTCAGGTGCTGAGAAGAATGATGTATCATTGGAGTCCAAAAATTCTTCATCTTTTTCTTCTCCAGTGCTTGTCAGAAATGCACTGTCTGTTTGTTGTGGTTCTTTGAATTGTATACTACCTTTACATGTCTGATGTGATTGTTATTTCTTGATTTTTCATCCTTTCCAGAGCTTCAACCTTAGCTACCAGAGAGTCAAAAGATAGGGCTTCCAAGTCCAATGTTGCCTTCATCAAGGATACTGACTGAGTCCAACTTTCAGGCAGCGTGTGCAACATTTTCTTGTTGATTTCAACAGCTTCATATTTCAGTCCATATACAATCTTTCATTTACTAACTGGACATATCTATATAGTTATTATGGGATAGATTCTCCCTGGATATGATGGAAAGTTTCATATTGGGTTCTCAGTTTCTCTTTCTTGATTTCCCGTATTTCTTCACTTCCTTCACACATTGTTAAAAACTTTCTACAATTCATGAGCTGTTTTGAAATTTTCAACAAGAGTCAAAATTTCAAAAGGCAATGTCATAGCAAGGATGCTATAAGCCTTCATGTCTGTTTTGACCTTTTTCAGGTCCTCACCAGCCATGTTTTTCAAGCTAACTGGCTTCTGTATGTTGTAATCTGGTCCAAGAGTCACAGGTATGAAAGGACCCTCGGTTATAAAAGTCCATAAATCAGGGTCTTGAAAAATTATCCAGTTCCTGAACATGATTTCCATTGTTTGAAGTCTGACTTGTTCTTTAGTCTGGATGGTTTTAGACCACTGTTTGTACCTGAAATTTCATCAGACATGATTGTTTAATTTTAACCTAACGTTTTAAGTTAAATTTGTTTGTTGATTTTAGCCCAGTGCTACTTTGTTTTCCTAAGGTCTATAGGATTTGTTTATTGTTGATAAACTCTTTTTAATTAGATTTACCAAATAAAAGAAATTAATTAATTAATTAAATCCAATGATATGTCACTTTCAAATCCAATGACAGGAAATAAATATTCTGTGAAAGGAATGTCAACTTTCTAATTAATGCAGTCAATAGAAAGTCAAAACCCTAAAACACAAAAACTATTTTTTTAACAGATTACTTTTTGGGTCAAAAAGTAACTTTTTGAAAAAGTTCAAAAGAAGATTTCGGATCTTCTTTGAATTTTCTGATGAACCAACACAATCTCCGTAGATTGTGATGGTTTTGCAAAATCAAAACCTAGGGTTTGTTCTAGGGTTTTTGGTGGTGGCTATGCTATTTTTCACAGAATCAACAATCGGTTTGTTGATTGAAGAACAAAAACCGATGTTAGTGAGTTTTTCACAGGAATATGATGATTTTGAACAATCTGAACGATTCAAACTGTTCAAAAAAATGTATTTTTGATGAAAATTGAATGAAACAGTACTTGAACACTTTTTATCAAAAACCCTTTAAAATCAATAAGGTTTTAAGGTAATGAGATGATTTTTTATGTTAAAAACTGTTGTTGGATGTTGAAAACAGATAGAACAATACCCGTTTATTGTAATATCAGAGAATACCCCGTGTATTCTAATGAGTTTTCAGAGAATGTTTAATGATGAACATAATGAAACTAGTGTATGAATGAAGTTTAGGGCTTTAAAACCATAGAAACTTCTTCACATGAACAAAACAGATTAAAAATCATGTTTGTTAAGCATTTGATGAATGTTAAGAGTAGAAGAAGGTTGTTGTGATGTATTTTCAGCTCGTAAATGTATGGTTTGGAGCTAATGAACCACTGAAATCATCTTGTTGATTGAGAGGATTTAAAATCTATGAATGATTTGAGCCAAGGCTCTGATACCACCTGATGAAATCAACTTAAACACATGTTAAACATGAACATATTAGAACAATATTCAACATGAACAGATTGATTTCTCCAAGGATCTTTTCAAAATCTCTCAATAATCAACATACATAAACCATGGTGCGGAAACCCATGATAGATGCTATGAAATCAGTGTGTGTGAGTGATTGTGTGTGATTGAATGCTTGATAATAATAACTGCTTGTTTGATTGGTTGTTCAAAAGCTTACAAAGGTTAGGGTAGAGTGCTATTTATAGCCTATACACATAGCTAAATACAATTACTAAACTACCCTTATGTAAATGAAATTTACATAAATAATCCTAAGTCTACAAGCTATCTGCTGTGATGAGTGGTCGTCCGCTGTTGATGTTTTAGGCATCCGCTGTGGAAGTAGATTGTTTATCCGTTATGCATTGGATGCTGTCCACTGTGAATAGTTGATTGTAGTCAGCTGTTGAATGTTCATCCGCTGTGGATGAACATCCGCTGTGGAATGTTCATCCGCTGTGGACTTGTCTCCACTGTCTGTTGTTCATCCGTTGTGGGATGTCTTCATCCACTGCACACACTTGGATTCAAATCTTCATCCGCTGCATGTTGACCTTCATCTCTGTGGGATGTCTTCATCTGCATTGGAGCTTTGTTCATCCGCATTGTGGTACTTCTCCTCTGGGACTTGTCAAAATTTCTTTTATCTACATTCTGAAAAAGAAATTTAAACAAATATTAGGGAATGTTATGATTGTTAATGATGCTAATGTGTTTAAAATGATTGTTTGGATATTAGAACACATTATGTTTGTTATATGTTTGATTATGGCAAGCATCATCCTTTAAAGCATTATCCATTTATGCACTTGTTGAGTCCAACAAATGCAATCTCTAGTACGTCCCTCTTATCTTATTTCGAATAAATTGAATAAGAAAGTGCTGTTCGAAAACAATGATGAAGTAGAGTCAGTAAGGCAGTTAACTTTGACAGTTTTCTCTATAAATCTTCTTATTCAGCTAAGGGAGAGTTCTTTCCATTTTTATGATCCAGACAACTCAATTACTCAAAACTAGTTTTAAACATGGATAATAAGTCCAATTGACTCAACCAAATACTCAAAACAACTTGGTAAAAAGGCTTTTGTAAATAGGTCAGCCAACTGTTTTTCAGTTGTAATTTGAATCAAAATGATTAACCTTTTTGAGAGTTATCTCTGAGAAAATGATATCGAATTTCGATATTTTTGTTTTTTAGTGTTGGACAGGATTAGCTGTAATAAACATAGTAGCAGTGTTATCAAAGTAAATAGGAGTTTTAAGAAAATTAAACCCGTAATCCAGTAGTTGGTTTTGTAACCAAAGGATTTAAGAACATCCTGCTGAAGCACCTATGTACTCAGCTTCTGCGGATGAAACGAATACATTTGTTTGCTTCTTACAATGCCACGAGACTAATTTGGGACCTAAAAACTAAGAACCACCCGTCGTAGATTTACGATCTTGGCAATATCCTCCATAATCACTATATGTATATCCATGTAACTCGAAGTTTCCTTTATAAGGATACCACCAACCCTAAAGCCGTTTTTGCATTAAGATACTTGAATATTTGTTTAAGAGCGATTAGGTGAGATTCCTTCGGGTCAGAATGGTACCTGGCACAGACACAAACAACATACGTTATATCAGGTCTAGATGTAGTAACATACATCAAAGATTCAGTCATAGATCTGTATAGAGTTTGGTCAACTGATTTTCCTTTTGGATCAGGTTCAATCTTGGTATTTACATCAGCTGGAGTTCTGATAGATTGACAATCTTGCAGTTTAATCTTTTTCAAGAGTTTTTCAACAAATTACTCTTGATTAATAAAAATTCCATCGCCGACTGCTTCACTTGAAAACCAAAGAAAAAGTTAATTTCTCCTATAGAACTCATTTGGAAACGAGACTTCATGATTTCTTCAAATTCATACACAATTTTGGACTTGTAGAACCGAATATGATATCATCAACATACACTTGAACACATAAGAGATCATCGACTTCCTTCTTTATAACAAAGTTGGATCAATTTCCTTCTTGTGTATCCATATTGGATCAAATGTTATGATAAGTTTCATACCAAATTCTAGGGGCTTGATGGGGACCATACAATGCTTTACTAAACCTGTACACACGATGAGGATATTCCAAATCTTCGAAACCTGGAGGTTGCTTGACATACACATCATCAGTGATTGGTCCATACAAGAAAGCACCTTTAACGTCTATCTGATACACCTTGAATATCATGTATGATGCATAAGCTAGGAAGACACGAATTGATTCAAGTCTTGCAACTGGAGAAAATACTTCATCATAATCTATTCCTTCTTCTTTGGTGTAACCTTGTGCAACGAGTCTCGCTTTATTCGAACAACAATTCCCCAATCGCCTGACTTGTTTCTGAACAACCATTTTTGCCTATGGCATTTTCTCTTTCAGATAAATTCATAAGCTTCCACACTCCCTGTTTATGGAATTGCAATAACTCTTCTTGCATTGTCTCAATCCAACTATTGTGCTTTAACGCTTCAGTGACGTTTTTAGGAACAATTTGAGATAGAAAACATGAGTATAAGCAGAGGTTTGCTTGTTCTGATTGACTTCTCGTCGTTCTCTCATTCAATGGACTGATAATCTGAGTCGTAGGATGGTTCTTGTGAATTCGAGACGTAGTAATCTCATTTCCTTGAACATTAACATCTAGATTAGATTGGTTCAAGTCGAAAAGCTATGCAATAAGTTTGAAGTATGTGGATTAAAATTAGGAACTTGAGTCAGTGAGTTGATAAAGTAATCAAGATTATCAGTAACAACTACATAATCAAAATCGATGATGTTCTGGACACAGGTGTACAATTTTAAGACCATCATTAGGAATAGGTTGTGAAACATTGGAATTTTTAGAAACAGGATGTTCTTGTGTTTGTTGAGAGTGAGATTGATCATGAGATTCAAAATGAAATACATGATCTTTAACAAATGAGAAGAATGGATAATCTGGGCTAGAATCATCCATATCATCAGAATCAGAATCATCACTGAAAGATCTGAGATCTTGTTTCTTTTTCTTTTCTTACCTGGAGAGTCAAACAACTTAGAATTAAAAGAGTTTGATAATGAATCTAAATCAAACAACCAAGCTGGACCATTTGCAACTAATGGAAAAGAGTTTTCAAGAAATTTATCATTAAACGTTTCAAGTATAACATTCGTCCTAGAGTTATAAACTCTAAAGGCTTTTGAAGCCGACGAATATCTAGCAGAAAATCTATCATCAGATTTGCATCAAATTTTCTTAGCTGGTCACTTGAATTTAAAATCAAAACTGGACAACTAAAAGATTTAAGAAAATATATATTAGGTTTCCTGTTAACATCAACTCATAAGGAGTTTTCTGTTTATCTTTCACAAGCAATGTACGATTCTATACAAAGCATGCAGTGGATATGGTTTCATCCCAGAAACTGATTGGAATCTTTGCATATGCTAACATGGAACGTGAGGCCTCAATCAAAGTTCTGTTTTTCCTTTCAGCAACTCCATTTTGTTGTGAAGTTCTAGGAGCACTGAACTGACGTGTAATTTCTTTTTCCGCACAAAACATGTCAATATTAGAAATTTTAATTTCAGTTCCATTATCACTTCTGATAATTTTCACCTTTTGTTCTAATTGTTTTTCCTTTAATGACGAATTCTTTTAACAATTCAGTAGTTTCAGATTTAGCATGCAAAAAGAAAACCCATGAAAATCTTATAAAGTCATCATTGATAACTAAACAATAATATTTCATTCCAATACTCTGCACATTTGTTGGTCCGAATAGGTCCATGTCCAACATCTGGAGAGGCTTGGTATTTGAGTTTATCAGATTGGGCTTATAAGACGTTCTGTTTGCTTTCCTTTTAAACATGCTGAGCAGTGATCTGTTGTAGCAAACTTCTTTGTTGCAAGACCTACTACATGATTTCCTGCTACAAGCTTGTTCATATTCTTGAAATTAGAATGCCCGAGAAGTCTATGCCATAACTGACTTTCGATATTTGATGCTTGATCAATTAGGCATGTTATTTCTTTAGATTGATCTACTTGAGACATATCTAACTTGTATACATCTCGATCTCGTATAGCTTTAACAACTACCCATTCTTTGCTTATCTGAAAATTTGGCTTCAAAATATAACAAAAGAATCATCAAATAGAATAGAGTAAGATTTGTCACAAATTTGGGAAACACTTAAAAGATTAAAGTTCAACTATGAAAAATAGTTGACTTTATCAAAGCTAATAGTCATATTAGACTCTATTCCTTCGCCTGTCATGTTACCACCTGCATCACCTCCGAATGCAACATGAGTACCATCTTTTAACTTAAAATCTTGAAGCAAGGCATGGTTGTCATATGCCAGCTACACGCACTATCAACATAGCACGTGCTAATAGGTCTTCTTAGGCATACCTGCTTGCCAAATTTGTCAACAATGGTAAACTGTTTAAAATGAAGCTTATTCAAATCAGGCTTCTTTTGATGTTTAAATTTACCAATTCCATTTGGGACAAAATTTTGATTATCTTATTTTGATTTGCATAGTCCGTAAAGCATGGGAATGTTTTTAAAGATCATCGTTAAGGTAATTCAAACCATCAGAAGAAACATTTTTAGAAAAATTTTGATTACCAAACTTTGCATTATTCATTCTCATAGATCGTGGAATGAATTTTCCTTGATTCTAATTCTTTGTTTTCACAGCATAAGAATCATCATAATTAGAATCAATCCTTTGGAAAGATCTCAAGCCTAAGGAAGGTTATTTTGTCAATCTTTGAAAACAACTTTGATTTCTTTGATATTATGGATTGATATATCCATTCCTTGGCGAGTTCCTTTGGAAGTAGCAATTCTTAGTTTTGTGATTTCTTTCATCATAAATGGTACAATACTTGTTGAAATAACAACCAGCTGTTGAATGGTTTTTCATATCAAAAATGTGACAGTACCTGTTAAAGAAGCATTCATTAGTCTTATGATTGTACATATCATATATTTCACAGTACCTTTGTTGAAATTTAAACAACTGTTGATTAACCTTAGATGTGGAAGCCACATTTGATCCTTGTTTTGATTTAGGAGTTACGAAGTTAATCTTTGTTTTTGATTTAGGAGTTTGTTCTTTTGAAATTTGGGTTTTGACTTTTGTTCATTAACACCATTCCTACCTTAAATACAAATCTTTTGTTTATAGCGAAAGACTTTGGACCTGAACCTATTTTCTGATCAGAGTTAGATTTGTTCTTTGAATTTGATTTGATTTCAGGAATTGTAATCTTATCAAAAGTTCCCGCAGACACAATTTCACTGGTTAAACTAATTAGATTGATTTGTTCTTTGATTTTGATTGTTTTAATTTCTATTCTGAGATGATTTAGCTTTAGCATTTTTCCTTCTCCTTCTCTTGGTTCTTGATCTTGATGATCTCTGCTTGCTTTGTGATTTAACATCTTCAGTAGAAGACTCTTTTGCATTTTCTCTATCTTTTTGTTCTTTCTGCCATTTGATGATGTCTGGATTGTTTAATCCGTAAGAAAACGAATCTTCAGATGTTACTTCATCTTGTTTTGCTTTCGCTTTATTCTTTGGGTTTTGTTTGTCATTCTTTACAATGACTTCTTCAACAATATACTCTTTGGGAACAAACATTTTCTTATTCTTTGGTCATGGTTCATAAGATTTAACTTTCACTGAAGACCATTTTTAATCTTTTTAGAATCTTGTTCCAAATATCTCAACATTAGTTTTCTCTTCATCACTTTCAGAATTCTTTTTCTTATTTTGAAAGGCTTTTAGCTTAGCTTTGTTTTTCAAGTGAGTGATCATGTGTGTTAATTTTTCTGGTAAAGTGTTTGTGATAGATTCCGGCATGGGTTCATGTGTGAAACCTAGGCCTGTTTTGTTTTTTATCTTTCCTCTCACTTACCAACTGTTCTACAATTGTTTTAATTAATGAAAATGTTTGTAAAGTGTTTGGGAACCTTGTTCTCAGAATCTTTAGACATAACCATTTTGTATTTTTTAATTAATGAAATGACTTGTTTGTTTTGTTGTTTTTAAAATTTTTAAAAAAAACTATGAAATGAAATATTTTTGGATTTTTTTGAAAAATTTCTAAGTGTTTACTGATAAGTCTGAATATTGAAGCGCCTGAAACTTCTGAAACGCCTGACATTGAACAAGAAATGTCTAAGGGAATGTCTTAGATGAATTCTGAAACACCTGACTGATGAAGCTTCCAAACAGTTCTCAAACGCCCAGACAGTGTAGAAACACCTGAGGTAAAATGTCCAAACAGTAAACGTCTATAATTGCTTAATTTCAACAAAATCTCAATACGACCAAACAGTCACAATATGTCCCAATAGTTGAAAAACGCCTGTTCTGAAAATGCCTTAACAGTGCTAAAACGCCTAAACAGTTGCAAGGCTTCTGAACACTTAGCTTTTTTCAGCAGTTTTTCATAACACAAACGCCTAATTTATCGTCTTCAACAAACTCAGATCTTATGAAATTCTTCAAAACTTGTTCAATTGATCTAAAAACTTCCAATTAGGTAGTAAATAGATAGATTAACAATCTTCAATCAACATTTTGATCAAACAACAACAACAAATCTGTTTTGTGACTGAATTACAATCCGAAAATGAAGAACAACTTTTCGCACAAAAATCTGATCAATACTTAGATTTGAATGAATTAAACACCAAATTTTGATTCAAATCATGTTTCTATGGATGAAACACACTGAAAACAACAAATAATCAATCAAATTGAAATCAACACATATTTCAAGTGATTCAAAGAGCTCAATAATGTCGATAAGCTCTGATTACTGAACTGAAAGCTCTGATACCATTTGACAGGTTCAAATGGATCGATCTGTGATGATATCGTAATGCAGTGATCAATTCAAACACAAAGTAAACAAACACAAGCAATTACTTCAAAAATTCATAGATTTCATTGATAGCAAATGCTTAGGATACAAAGTGTAAGAGTGAGTTACAAACTTAAATCTTGATGATGAAGAATATAAGGAAATCAAGATTGACCTTAAAGCCTACTCCATTCTAACTGAGGCTTTAAAAATGGTTGTTCTTAAGAGACTGGAAAAATATGGAATAGCCAAAGGGTTTGGATGCACTGCAGATAATGTGTGAAGAAAGCAGTGAAGTTACTGAAATTAATAAGGTAAACTGATAAATCAATATGACCTTTCACCATACCAAAGGAGAGTCAATCTCAAGGCAGCTTCATAGATTTGTACAACTGGTGAATGATCTTGAGATTTTGGGGTTTACTTACAAAGAAAAATATATGAACAAGAAAATGCTACACAGCTTACCAGAAAGTTGGAAACAAAATTTCACTATGTTGAAGAACACTCTTGATTTGGAGAGTACCAGCCTAGATATTATGATGCCAAAATTGAAGCTCTAGAGTTAGATGAACGAAGCAAAAATCTCAGTGGACCTCAAGTCATTGAGGCATAAAAGTTTCCATCTGAAACTCATTCTATGAGAATTCTTTTGTGACTGAAGAAGATGATTTTCTCTCATCAAGAGATCAAGTAAAGACAACTGGATTCTGTGCTGCTCCCAATAACATAAACCATCATCTTCTACTCAACCCACAGTAACACCCACTAGTATGCCCAGTGAGAAGAGATCTGAAGAGCAAAAGGCAACTTACAATGCCTTTGTTGCTAGCTTTGAGGCTTATCTTGGGGGCAGACTCACTTCAGCACATTTAATTCAGGAGATCTTGAAGAAATAGATCCTGATGATGTTGAACAAATGGACTTGCAATGGCAGATGGCCATGATTGCAATGAGAGCCAAGAAATTCTTCCGAAAAAGGAAAAAAATTGAGTCTGAATGAGAACACAAAGCTTGGAATGACAAATCCAAGGTTAAGTGTTTTAACTACGGAATGACTGGCCATTTCTCTACGAAATGTAGTACTCCCAGAAGAAGCAACAACAACTATCAAAGAACCTCACATGGTCAGCATTCACCTCAACCCAATTCAAGCTTTCAGTCACAAAATTAGCATCATAATCATCAATAGCCAATTCATCAAAGACAACCTCTATTGGCTCATCAAGCTCAAGGAAGTAGCCAACCAACATCTAATGCACTTGTCATCAGACAAGATGGAGTGTGTGATTGGAGCCTATACGCAGAGGAAGTTCACATTAATGATGGTCCAATTCTAATGCCATCAGAGGTAAAATCTAATTTATGTTCTGATAAACGTGTTCTAGAAGTACAGGGATACAGAGAACATAATCACAAATTAGCTAATAAAATAAAAGAAGAAAAGGTGAAATTTGAGATGCTAAAACAAGAAATGAGAATTTTTAGTCAAAATTAAATCTCTTTTATCTGACATGGAAACACTCCATGGTGAAAAGTTTACCCTTGCAGCTGAAAATGAGAGGTTAACTGAACTGTTGACCAAATCAAAGGCTGAGCAATCGGCTACTGAAGTGAAACTTGAAAAGTTTCAACTCTCATCTTTCAAGTTGCAAGAGTTACTTGATTCTCAAAAGGAGGCCAAGGATATGACTGGGATAGGTTACAAAACTTGTCCTCCTCCATATAATGACAACTACACAGTTATGCCCGAGTCACTCACCCAACCTGATTCAACTGAATCTAAAGTTATTGAAACTAAAACAATTGTTTTACAAATAACTAATCCTCAAAATAAACCAAATGTTTACATTAAAACAAATGAGGATAAAATCAAATTGGGTCATCCAATCAAAATCAAAGAGTGCTTTGACAAACCTGTAGTTGTCCAGAAACCAAGAGCCCAGTCAAATCCATTGTGCCCTTTGTAAAATTTGTTCCTGAAAAACTCAAGATGAATAACACTGCTTAATGTTTTATGAAACCCTCTGCTGAAAGCAGATCAGATAGTGAGATCAAATCTCCTAAAAATTCAAGCAAATCAGAAAAGGTTTCATTAAAATTCAAAGAGGAAGCTACAGTTTCATCAGTGTCCAAAGGAAAATCCACTTTGATTAAAAAATCAAATGTAAAAACCGGTTCTTCTTCTTCTAAAAATAAACAAGGAGTCGGTTTTGACATATGCAATAAAGAAAATGTGGAACAATTTGAAAGGGAGTTGAAAAGAACAAAAAGAATCAAAATCAATCCACAAAAACCAAGCAAAGCAGAATTGTGAAACAATCTGCTGCCACCCCAAAAACTGATGTGGCTTCTTCATCAAAGTCAAAGGACAAACAAATGTATTGTGACATTTGTGACATGTCTAATCACAATACAAAGTAGTGCTACTTTAATAAGTATTGCTCTATCTGTGACATGAACAATCATTCAACCAAAAACTGTTATTTTAACAAATATTGTTCTGTATGTGATATGACTAATCACAACACATCTGATTGTTACTTTAACCAAAAAGGCTTGAGAATTCCTTAAAACAAGCCTATTTCACCAATTTCATCTGATAAGGTCAAAATTAGAAGTCCAAAAGACCTTAAACATTCATGGGTTTCAAACATTGATAAGGATTTCTATGATCAATGGCAGCTAAAGAACACCAAAAGGAACATTAATAATATTGGGAAAAAATCATTGAGTTCACATTCAAAATATAATTCTAAAGTTACTTTAAAAAACAAAAACATACCCAATTTCTACATAGAAACCAAGATCAAAGATTTGCATACTTTTCTGACAGTTCAGTTGAAATTTATGAAATCAAACCAAAAAGAAATCCACAAAAATGGTCAAAGCATCTTCCTCTAAAACACAACATAGAGGAAAATATCAAGAGGTCACAGTGATGGATAGAAACAGACAACCCAAGACCATCATGGCTTCAGTTCCTCAATCTAACTAGTTTGTTTATATTTGTAGGGTCGTCCATATAGGTCCAACAGCTTATGGTATGTGGACAGTGGATGCTCCCGACATATGACTAGAGACAGTTCCCTCCTTCATGACTTCAAGCATATTCAAGGAACTACTATGGCATTTGGTGGAGAATCACAAGGTGGTAGAATTATAGGGGAAGGATCTATGACGAATGGATTGATGAGTTTTGATAAAGTGAACTACTGCGAGCAACTGAACTTCAATCTGCTCAGCGTGTCTCAGATCTGTGAGAAGAAATATTCCACTAATTTCACATACACTCATTGCTACATTATGAAACCAAGATTTCAAATTCCTGAAGAATGGGTTGTCTTGAAGACTCCAAGAAAGAATAATACCTATGTCTTGAACCTTAATTCTGCTTATCCGTCAGAAGAGACATGTCTTTTGTCTAAAGCATCTTTCAATGAGTCACAGCTTTGGCACAGACGCTTAGGACACACGAATTTCAAAAACATGAACAGATTAGTCAAAGGAAATCACGTAATTGGTTTACCTCAACACGAATTTCATTTCATTGACCTGCATGTCTTAAAGGAAAACAACATAAGTCCTCCCATAAGCCAAAGCTGGTGAACACAAACAATTTTCCATTGAAGTTGCTTCATATGGATCTCTTTGGTCCAACTCATATCATGAGTATTAGGAAGAAGCATCATTGTTTGGTGATCATAGATGACTTTACACGATTTGCATGGGTCTTCTTTCTACTTCATAAAAATGAGACATCCCAATTAATAAAAGATTTTATCATAAAAATTGAAAATCAACTAGACGTAAAGGTAAAATCAATCAGAAGTGATAATGGGATAGAATTCAAAAACAAAGATCTAAGTTCATTTTGCACACAAAAAGGCATTTCTCATTAAGTTAGTGCAGCTAGGACTCCTCAACAAAATGGAGTAGCTGAAAGAAGAAATAGAACACTGATTGAAGTACCACCAATAATGCTAGTTGATGCCAAACTGCCTATTCCCTTTTGGGCAGAAGCTGTCAACACATCGTGCTTTGTGCAAAATCGAACTTTGATAATTAAAGAAAGCAATAAAACTCCATATGAACTTCTTTTTCATAGAAAACCATTTATTGGATTTTTGAAGTCATTTGGTTGTCCTGTCTCAATATTAAACACCCGAGAACATTTAGGAAAGTTCACTCCTAAGTCTGATGAGGGATTCTTTGTAGGTTATTCCTCTGTTTCAAAGGCTTTTAGAGTGTTTAATCCTAGATTAAACATTATTGATGAATCAACCAATGTTCAATTCAATGAGCATTCTTTTCCCAAGTTAATAAATGGTCCTGATTGGTTGTTTGAATATTGACTCATTTACTAGATCTTTTGACTAGTTTCACTTGTCAAATGCAGGATCTCCTGGAACAGTGGAGAGAAGAACTGACTTTCCTATGATTCCGTCTTCTTCTTCTGATCAATTTAATGAAGAAGTCCCACTACAAGCTGATCCTGTCAGACAAGCTGCACAACATGCTCAATCTTCTTCTGCATGATCTCTTTGACATGAGAAGGTTCTATGTTAGTCTAAAGGATCCAAACCTAGTGATGAAGAAAGGTATGCTGAGGATCCTAATGTGGACTATCAAAATCTGAAGAACTTCTCTGTTTTGTTAGCATCAGCCTAGGGGGAGTTTGTAAGATCATCTGAAGATTATGAGGCTGATGCAACCAACAAGACAGAACAACCAAGTCTTCCATACATGCTCTAAGGAACAAAGATGAACTAGCTTTGGAAGTCTTACACTCTCAAATATGTCTAAGTGTAAGATCTTCCGAAGCTAACAGTTCAGAAGGAGTTACTTCGGAAGTTTCACACTCAAGCAAAAAAAATATTCTAAGTGTGAAATCTTCAGAAGCCAAAGACCAGCATCTTCCGAAGCCAAAGATGAAATCTTCTGAAGCTTTAGAGACAAAGTCTTCTGAAGGTGTGAAGACTGATTTCTTCAAAGGATAGTGAAAATATGCTTTCTCTGAATCAACTTTTGAAAAAGCTGACACACTTTCCGCTGCCTACTCTGGTGGTTCACCTACTTTACACAAGTTGGTGAAACTTCCATGCTTTATCAAAAAGTAGGAATGGTCTTTGTTTGTAACTTACCTTACTTTTTCCTGTAGACTTTTTGTATTAGGAAATGTCAGTAAGTTATAGCATGTCATAGTCACTAGTCAAAAGGCAATCTGCCTTTTGACTGTAGATTGATCTTGTTGTCTAGATTAGTCAAATCCCAACTATCTTTACATGTAAGTGATGGTTGTAGGTTGTAGTATAAAAGTGTCTCAGGTCCTTGAAATTTCTTTATGCTTTGTAACACTTGTAAAAGAACTTGAGATCAATATACAACATTCTTGAAAACCAATCTTGTGTTCTTGTGTTGTTCTTAGTTCTCTCTCTTTAATTTACTTGTGTTCTTAGTATCGTCTGTCTCTAATTACCAGTTCCCTATTTGAATTGTTAAGTGATCTAAGATCTCTCCTTAATGTGAAGCTAAGTGTTAAGTACCTTTACCCGGTCCTGCAATTGGTATCAGGGCATTCCAGGCTCTTGATTGTAAGATCTCACCATCTTTAATCATCTTAGCTTCACATATCACTTAAGTCTTCAAATGCAGCTATCTCTAAGGCTGATATGGAAACTAGAACTATGACAAAGTCCCCACTAATCACTCCTGAGGATTTTGACACTTGGTGCCAAAGCATGGAAGGCTTCATCAAGTCTCAAGATTCCAGGATGTGGGAGTCTGTTGTCAATGGACCTCATGTACAATGCACCTCTTCAGCTGCTGCTGGTGGTGGCATGATACCAAAGGAGAGGGCTGACTTTTCTAATGAAGACTGGAAAAGGATTGTTATTGATCAGAAAGCCATGACAGCCCTCCAAACTAGTCTTCCAAACTCCATCTACAGAGGTTTCAAGAAGTGCAAGACTGCTAAACAGCTATGGGATGTATTGAAACTGATGTATGAGGGGTCCAATGAAGCCAAAGAAAACAAGAAGGACCTCCTAAAGTAGCAGTTTGAAAACTTCACCTTCAAGACAGGTGAAACCATGAGTCAATAATACTTCAGGCATGTTAAGACTGTGGATACTCTGGCTGATGTTGGAGTAACTATCGAGAATAGGGATATTGTTAGGAAGTTGATGTCCTCTCTTCCCAGACAATGGACACACCACTATGTGGTCATTAAGAGGACTCAAAACCTCAATACCCTTACTCTCACTGAGTTGTATGGGATACTCAGTGGATACCAGATGGAGATGAACATGCAAAATTCATCTGGTAACTCTAATACTCACTAGAGTTCAGCCCTTCATGTGGGTGAAAGGGAAAGCAGAGAACCATAATATCATCTTATCTGCTACCCTGAAACTTCACAAAAGGGTCCTTTCATCACCTTCCCAGAGAGATCTACATCCAAGGAAGTCCCTTCCAAGAGACAAGTTTCTCTCAAGCCTTTGTCTCTACTGATGAAAGTTCAGGCAACTTTCTCTTCACTCTTGAAGACCTGGATTGTATCCATCCAGATGATTTGGAATATATGAAGATAGTCCTTTAGATGGCTCTTCTCACTCACAGAGCCCAAAAGTTTTACAAGAGGACTAGGAGAAGGTTTCCTAGCAATGCAGCTAGTGGAAAGTTTGGGCTGGACAAAAGCAAAGTAAAGTGTTACAACTGTAACCAGATGGGACACTTTTCCAGAGAATGAAAGGCACCTAAGTCAAATGGTTGCCAAGCATCATCCAGGACAAACTACACTGAAGGAGGTGTAGATGCTTCATTAAAGATTAACATTTGTCTTTGTGTGTCTTTTATTTTTTTTGTCATAGTATAGGGACTTTTATGTAAATATTGTTCCTTGTGTATTGATAGTATAAATAGCATAGATAAGGTATGTGTAGAGATAGAGAGATAGATATTCATCTAACGAATTATAACTGTTTTCTTTTTACACTTGTATTCTCTATGCATTCTATCAATGAAACTATGAATTTTTGTGATATGTTTGCTTAGATTTGATTACTTGTGTTTGTTTTGATTGAATTGTATCATAATATCATCACAGATCGATCCATTTTGAGCTAATCAAATGGTATCAGAGCTATTGGTTTAGTGATTTGAGTTCTTCAAACTGTCAAACTTTTGAATCACTTGAATCTACGATTGATAAGCAATTCAATCAAATAATTGTTGATTTCAGTTGTGTTTCATCATCAGAAACATGAATTGAATCACAATTTGCAGCTCAATTCGTTCAAATTCAGTGAATTGTTCAAATCAGTGTTAGAACTTGTTCTTTATCAGTCGAACTGATTTTCAAGACAAAGATCGATTTGTTGTTGTTATTTGATGAAATTGAAGTTAGAGGACTGTTAATTGATCGAATTCATTACTAATTGGAGAATTTTAGGTCAATTCATCAAGTTTGAAGGATTTCAGAAGATCTGAGTTCGTTTGAATCTGTTGAAGTTGACGCATTAGGTCAAAACACTACTGAAAATCGCCTAAGTGTTTGGGCTCTTGACAACTATTCAGGCATTTCACAACTATTAAGGCGTTTTTGGATCAGGCGTTTTACCACAGTGAAGGAGTATTAAAACTGTGTACTTTAGGTCTTTTCAGAAACCATGGAATTCTAGGCGCATTACAACTGTTTAGGCGTTTTTGAACTGTTTGGGCGTTTTGACACCCAGAAGTCTGACAACTGTTTGGGCGTTGCACAACTGTTCAGGCGCTTTAAAAGTATGGGCGTTTCAAAATTTTTCTAAGGCAATCCCTTAGGCGTTTCAAAGTCAAAGTCGAAGGAAGTTTCGCAACTGTTTGGGCGCATCAACATCAACACTTAAAAAAATTTCAGAAATTTTTTATAAAAAACTTAAAAATCCAAAAATATTTTCAATTCATTGTTTTAATTCAAAAACTTAAAAACAACAAAAACAAATCTTTTTCTGAAATACAAAATTAAAAATGTTGAAATCAGAAGACTCAGAGAACAGAGTTCCTAAACTGAAGAACAGAGCAGATTTTAAGAATTGGTCACTTAGACTGATACATCGCCTTAATTCTATTGATACGGATCTATTGAAATCAATAGAAAGAGGACCTCACATTCCTATCACTTCAGATGGTCCTGATGGAGGATTTGTCTACACTAAATACTCTCCAGAACCATACCCTAAAGATGGATTGCAGTGTGATGATTTAAAGAAAGTTAAGAATGATATAAAAGCATATTCTCTTATGTGTAAGGACTACCTCTGGAAGTCCTAACAAGACTAGATGGATATCAAACGGGATATACCATGTATAAAGCTTTGAAGATAAATTGTGAAGGAGGTAAAGAAATTCAAGATCTCAAAAAGCAGAAATTGAAGAGACAGTTAGAACTTTTTGAGCACTAATCTGGTTAAACCATAAACCAAATGATGAATAGGTTTGTTCAACTCACAACTAAGATGTCAACAGCTGGTATCAAAAATGATCTAAAAGATCTAAACTTTAGGCTTCTCAATGCTCTTCCATCTTCATGGAAGCAAACAATTACACTATTAAAGCATACTGAGAAATTTCCTATGGATCTTGATCTGTTGATAGCCAAAATTAAGTCTGTTGAAATTGATGAAAGCTTAAGGAATAATGACAGAGCAGCTTCAATGTCTCAGTACAAATATGTTACATCTCCAGCAAGTACTGTGGAAAACGCATTTATGGCTAAAAATAAGAGTTTACATGAAGAAGAGGGTGATCTGTTTATAGGAGCAGGGTTCTTTACTGATTCTTCTTATACAAGGGCTCCTGCTTATACATCTCAGCCACAACCTCAGTCTCCTCCTATGCCTCAAAGTTCTAAACCTCAAAATGAGACTCCATCTGTTAACCTACTAAATCTAGCAAAGTTAAAGATGTCATTAACATCCTATTACAGGATGAAGAGTCCAAATCTGCTTTACTGCTTTTATGGCTAGTTTTCAAGCTTATCAAGGTAGTCATTTAACTCAATTAGATTTTGTTTTGCAGGACTTATTCAAAATGGACCCAGATGATGTGGAGGAAATGGATCTGAATTGGCAAATGGTGATGATTGCATACAGGACTCAGAAACACTCTTATGTCAACAGGAACTACAAGCCAAGTGCTAACAAGACTGTTGGATTTGAAAAGTCTAAGTCAAGGTGTTCAACTATAATAGTTATGGCCACTTTTCAAGAGAATGCAAACTCCTAGAAACAAAGAAGGGAATGGCTAATCGAGTTCAAGCAATCAGAAATTTCAACAATCATCTCAGAAGACATTCCAGAAACCATACCAAAGCTTACCAATGCCTGAACTGAAAGATGAATCTAAGTCATCTGAAGAGCCTAAGAAAGCTCTAGTTGTCAATATTAAAGATTGATATGATTGGAGTGCTTATGCTAAGCAATTTACTGGTGATCTAACATCCAATTTATCCCTTATTGCAGAAGTTCAAGGAGAAGATTGGTCAGACGACAATGATCCAAAGGCTAAATAAGATTCTGAGAATGAAGAAGAAGATTATGACTGGAGTGACAAGTTTGATCCCAAGGAAGATTCAGAGGAAGTTGCTTTGATGGAAAAATCTGATTAACCAAAGGTTGAAAGCTCTAACTCTGAAACGTCTCCTCCTAAATATTCTGAAATTCCATCAGAAGTCAGAGAAAAGTTATGCACAAAGTCTTGCTTCGAGCATGTAGAATACTATAGAAATTATTCTTACAAAATTTGTGAAAAACTTAAGCAAGAAGAACTAATGCATACCAAACTTAAAAATGATCATAAAGTATCTGACGAAAAGATTATCTATCTTCAAAATTCTTGGAACAAAACTCTAAGAGAACTTGAAATTGTATCAAAACAACTTGAAGAGATGACAAAAAACTTGAACCGGAGAAGATAGCTCCTGCAGCAACTCAAGTTGATCTCGCCAAAGTTAAAAGTTCTAAAACTATTGTGGAAAAGCTGGTAAATGAACGAAAAGATAAACAAAAGGCAGGATTAGGTTTCACTCATGAACCGATGCCAGAATCAATAATAAATACCTTACTAGAAAATTTTAACACTTATGATCACTTGCCAGAAAACAAGGCAAAATTAAAAGCTTTTCAAAACAAGACCATGATGTCTGATGCCGAAGAAGAGAAATGAAATGTGGAAAATTTTTGAAGAAAAAGATTACGAAAAGATAAAAAATGGTCATCCTATTAAAGTAAAATCTTATGAACCAAAGCCTAAAACAAAGAAAATTTTTGTTCCTAAAGAGTCAGTTTTGGAGGAAGTGAACATTATAACTAATAACCAGAACTCAGTTTTTCAAAACAAAAATAATGAAGAAACTTCAGAAGATTCAAATTCATTTGGTCTAAATAACCCAGAATTCATTAAATGGCAAAAAGATCAGAAAAAGAGAGAATGTGAAAAAGAATCTTCAACTGAGGATGTTCAATCTAAACCAAAAACTGGATCTACAAAATCAATGAACCAGAGAAGAAGAAGAAAAATAAATAAAGCTAAAAATGAACAAATAAAAATTCAGAAAAATCAGACAAAAGAAACAAATCAAGCAGCAAAATTAAAACCAATTAAATTTGTATCTGCTGGTTTGTTGAATGTGAAGTCAATTCAAGACGTTAAAGAAAAACCGAAGAACAAATCAACCTCTGATCAGAAAACGAGTTCAGATTCTAAGACTTCCCCTGTAGCTAAAAGATTTATATCTAAGAAAAAAAAGAATGAAATTCATGTTCAAAAAAAAAACAAATTGTGCAAAAGAAAAGTGGTTTAAATCAAAAGAATAATTTTTCAAATCAAAAACAACAAATTAACTCTTTGACACCTAAAAGTAACCAAGTTTCTAATGTTGCGTCAATGTCAAAGGTTAATAAGCAATTATTCAAGACTCCACAGAGGTATTGTAACATATGTGACATGTATAATCACAAAACGTCTGAATGTTTTTTTAACAAATACTGTCACATTTGCGATATGAGAAATCACTCAACTTCAGAATGTTATTTTAACAAATATTGTACTTACTGTGATGAGTAAACTCATAACACTAAAGATTGTTACTTTAGAAAGAATTCACAGAGGAGAGGATTTGCCACCTCAACAGTAAGCAAAGGTTATGTTAATCCGCAGTATAAAAGAAACCAAAATGTTGATTTTCAAAGATTAACACACCAACCATCCTTAGGTTTGAGCTCTTTCAAAAGAAATCATTAAGTGAAACCTAAACAATACTTCAATGATAATTTCATTCCAAGGTCAGTGAGAATTAATAACAAAAGTTTTGAAAACAAAAAACTTTCAAACAATGGTCAGTCAAAAAGCATAAATTTTCCAAAGAAGCATAATTTTGTTACAAATAACAGAATTGGTAAATTCATAAAGAATAAACCTGATGTCAACAAACTTCACTTTAAACAATTTACTATTATTGACAAGTTTGGAAAAACGAAGACCATTTCGGCTTGGGTAGATAATTCACCTTAAATTGCTTTGTTTTGCAGCTACGCCCAAGAAGACCAATCAATACTTGGTATGTGGATAGCGGGTGTAGCCATCATATGACAGGCAATCAGGCCTTATTACAAGATTTTAAGTTAAAAGATGGAACGCATGTCGCCTTTGGTGGTGATGCAGGAGGAAAAATAACCGGAGAAGGAACAGTATCCAACGGGATTATAAGCTTTGATAAAGTCAACTTCTGTTTACAGTTGAACTTTAATTTGTTAAGCGTATCCCAAATTTGTGATAAATCCTACTCTGTACTTTTTGATGACTCTTCAATTTAGATCTTGAAGCCAGGATTTCAGATAAGCAAGGATAGCGTGGTTGTTAAAGCTGTCACAGACCGAGACGTATACAAACTGGATATGTCTCAAATAGACTCTTCTACATAAACAACTTGTCTCTTTGCTAAAGCATCAAATGATAAAAGCCAGCTTTGGCATAGACGTCTCGGACATTCCAACTTCAAGAATATGAACAAGCTTGTAGCAGGAAATCATGTTATTGGCCTTCCATCAAAGAAGTTTGCCACAACTGATTAAAGGGGATAAACTCAAATTCCAAACCCCTTTAGTTAAAGGGGAAACAGCACAGAGCGTCTTATAAGTCCAAGCTGATAAACTCAAAAACCCCTTCAGTTATTGCATATGGACCTTTTTGGACCAACCAACGTGAAGAGTATTATCTTACTGTTTAGTTATCATTGATGACTATACAAGATTTTCATAGGTTTTCTTTCTAAATGGTAAATCTGAAACGACTGAATTAATAAAAGAATTCATCATAAAAGTAGAAAATCAACTTGATCAAAAAGTAAAAATAATTAGAAGTGATAATGGGATGGAATTCAAATATCTAACTCTTGACATGTTTTGTGCAGAGAAAGGAATAGCTCATCAGTTTAGTGCTCCCAGAACTCCACAACAAAACGGAGTTGCTGAAAGGAAGAACCAAACATTGATTGAAGTAGCATGATCCATGTTAGCCGATGCTAAAATTCCGATCACATACTGGGATGAAGCAATATCAACTGCATGTTTTGTTCAGAACCGTTCGTTAATTGTTAAAGACAAACTGAAAACTCCATATGAGTTAATGTTTGGCAGGAAACCAAACATAGATTTTCTTAAATCTTTTGGTTGTCCGGTTATGATTCTGAATTCAAGTGATTATTTAGGAAAATTTGAATCAAAATCTGACGATGGATTTTTCGTTGGATATTCATCTGTTTCAAAGGCCTATCGAGTTTATAACTCTAGGACTAACGTTATAGTTGAAACATTCAATGTTAAATTTCTTGAAAACTCTTTTCCATCAGTGTCAAATGGTGCTGCATGGTTATTTGATTTAGATTCATTGTCAAACTCTTTTCTATCCAACTTGTTTAATCAATCTAACTTGCTTGATTCTACAGGTGAAAAGAAAATTCAAGGAGATCTCGGTTCATTTAGTGACAATTCGGATTCTGACGATGCAGATGATTCAAGCTCAGACTATCCCTTCTTTTCTTTTGTTAGAGATTCTATTATTCAGTCTAATAATGATGATCAGTCTCATCAAGATAATGATCATTCAGTTTCAAAAAACCAAGATGTGTCATAACCAATTCCTAATGATGGTACAGAAATTGTACAACCTGAGTATGGAACATCATCTATTTCTGGTGATGTAGTTGATTCTGGTAATCTTGATTACTTTATCAACTCACCAACTCAAGTTCCCAATTTCAATCCATATTCTTCAAGCCTATTGCATCAGCTTTCCAACTTGAATCAATCCAATCTAGATGTTCATGTTCAAGGAGATGAGATCCTGACATCTCGTATTCACAAGAACCATCCCACATCTCAGATTATTGGTCATTTGAGTGAGAGAACGACGAGAAGTAAATCAGAACAATCAAACGTCTGCTTATACTCTTGCTTTCTTTCTCAAATTGTTCCTAAAAATGTTTCCGAAGCGTTAAAGGACAATGGTTGGATCGAGGCTATGCAATTTCACACCCCAACCGACGGCGGAATCATCGGGGCGAACGAATGTGAAACGATTATTCATAGCTCATGAAATTTAATAAGTTGAAATAATATTAAATGCCATTTTTCGTTGAATAATACTAAACAAATAAATCATTACAATACACTAAAGATTCAAACAACAACATACAATCTTTAATTAAACTAAGTCCAAGTCCTATATGAGCATGAAGGAATCCTCAAAGTAGCAATCCTGAAACATGTTAAAAATAAGGTCAACATATAATGTTGGTGAGTTCCCAAGAATTTGTACATACGTATGAAAACAACGTTTAAGAGGCAATTCATGTCATAGGTTAAGAAATATTGCAAGAATATAGATAGCATAATGTTACAATCAAACCTTGACAAAGATATCCATTACAAGTTATAACGATTAGCTAAGTGTACTTGGTTCCTATAATGCTCAAGAATACGACACTAGGAGCCGGCAATAACCTCGGCTTTAGCACCAAATAGGCTTGTCAGGCCCATAGATCTATGACGTCGCTAGGCTAGCAATAGTTAATGATTGTTTTTACAAGATGACTATCATATAAGACTCACAAGCATCTCAAATAACCATGACAAAGTTTATAAATGAATTGCTCGTGCATTTACAAGTATCAAAATGTTTACAAGTGCAAGTTCATAAAGTTAACATGTTTCACCCCAAAAGGTGTGAAATAAAGTAAAAAGGGGCATGGAAAACTCACATTGTATAATGATGGATGTAGAGTACATAAGGAAGCTTGGATGTTCAAGAGTCAAAGGTGATGTCCTAAAGGGTAAAAAGAAACAATAACTTGAGTTCGGAATTCATTAAAAGGAGTTAGGATATTTAGAGAATGCCAAAAAGCGAAAGGTAGATTGAAAAAGGATTATTGTACCAATTTTATATTCTGGACAGAATATTTGGTACGTGTTTGAACAGGTTTTAAAAATAGCAAACGGTTTCATAAAATTATAAAAATTTACAGTTAACTAGTTCAAAGTCTTCCGGACAACTTTTGTTCAAAAACGTTTTTATGAAAATATCCGTAAATAGGTCAAAACAGCAGCACAAGACAAAAGGTGCTGAAATGCGCACTTAACTTGTGAAGGCTATTGTTGAGTCGTCCGATTGAGTTTGAAGACGTATAAACTATCTTCAAAAAGGTAATTCAATGAAATTATTGTTGGAGTTGGAGTTTACTCAAATTTAGTTTGTTATGACCAAGTTATTGTTAGTTGAAGTCAGACTATATTCTGCCAAATATGTAATAAGGCACTTATGTGCACTTTTAAAATTGCTAAAGCATAAAACGGGTTAGAACAAATTTATTATATAGATATATGGTATATTAGACTTCGTTTGAGTTATAAAAAAAATATTTCAAGACTTTTGCATAGTCATCATTTAGAGAAATAATCATGTGGAATAACCGAATGCGGCGGCATAGCCGTCCATATGCAAACGGGATTCTTTGTTTACGTTAGTGTGTTGTTAGCTTGATTTAGGAATGTTAGTGATTGTTATAAGGTTAGTGAATATTAGAAGGTTAATGATCAAATGGTAATGATTAAAATTAAAATAGATTTAGTAGAAAAAATAATAAAAGTAAGAACATGAAAACAATTTGATATTAGGATGATTGAAAGAATATAGAAATGCATAATATATAAGCAATATAAAATTACCTTAGTATTAGAAAATTCTTGAAACTACTTGTAAAAGAAAATTCATTAAATTGATCATAAACAAAGAATGATGAAAGTTTGTGTATGAGAATTTTAAAGAATGAACAAATAAAAAGTGAGGCCTAAACCTTGCTTTTATAGTTGATGTTAGGATGAGGTTATGAATGATGTTAATGATGAGTTACAAGTCTTTAAAATAGAGTTATGATTAGAATTTGAAATAAATATAAAATTAAATAAATTAAATAAATAAAAGAATAATTACAATTTAAACTCTAAATTTATGAAGACTCTAATTACAACTTTTTTTTTGTTAAATCTTTATAAAATTTATAAATCTTATAAGAACTTGTAATTTGATTATTTATTTTAGTTGAACATTTTAAAATATTATAGATATTAATAACCTTTTAACATTTATAAAATTTATTTTATAAATATAGAATTTAAGTTAAATTAATTAAGTGACACATTTATTGTTTTTGGAACACAAAAATAAATAAAATGACTAAATAATGAATTTGATTTACAAGATTGACTCAAACGGGTTCGGGTTTGGGTTTCTACTTTAAAAAAGGGCCGGATGTTACATGCAAGAAGAATTATTACAGTTCCGCAAACCAGAAGTGTGGAATCTGGTGGATTTACCTGAAGGAGAAAATTCCATAGGCACAAAATGATTATTCAGAAATAAAACTGATGATAGAGGAATTTTTATCCGAAATAAAGCGAGATTAGTTGCACAAGAATACATCAAGAAGAAGTTGAGCAAAGCCTTATATAGACCACATCAAGCCCCTAGAATCTGGTATGAGACATTGTCACATCACTTAATCCAACATGGATACACGCGAGGGAAAATCGATCCAACTTTATTCAAAAGGAAGGATGCTGATGATCTTTTATGTGTACAAGTGTATGTTGATGATATCATATTTGGTACTACAAGTCCAAAAATGTGCAATGAATTCGAAGAAATTATGAAATCTCTATTTCAGATGAGTTCTATAGGAGAGATAAATTTCTTTCTTGGACTACAAGTTAAGCAATCTGCAGATGGTATTTTTGTCAACCAAGAGAAGTTCGTCGACAAACTCTTGAAGAAATTTAAGCTGCAAGATTGTCAGTCAATTAGAACTCCAACTGATGTAAACACCAAGATTGAGCCTGATCCGAAAGAAAAATTAGTAGGCCAAACATTATATAGATCGATGATTGGTTCTTTGATGTATCTTACTGCATCTAGACCAGACATTATGTATGCTGTTTGTGTCTGTGCAAGGTATCAATCAGACCCGAAATAATCCCATTTAATTACTGTCAAAAGAATATTCAGGTATCTCAAAGGTAAACCGGCTTTAGGGCTATGGTATCCTTACGAAGGAAACTTCGAGTTACATGGGTATACTCATAGTGATTATGGCAGATGTTGTCAAGATAGAAAATCAACAACGGGTGGGTGTCAATTTTTTGGACCCAGATTAGTCTCATGGCAATGCAAGAAACAAACAAATGTCTTTGTTTCTACTGCAGAAGCTGAGTACATTCCTGCTTCAGTAGGATGTTCTCAAATCCTCTGGTTACAAAACCAACTGCTGGATTACGGGTTCAATTTTCTTAAAACACCTATTTACATTGATAACACAGCTGCTATGTTCATTACAGCTAATCCTGTCCAACATTCTAAAACAAAACATATCGAAATTCGATATCATTTTCTCAGAGATAACTCTGAAAAAGGTTTAATCATTTTGATTCAAATTGCTACTGAAAAACAGTTGGATGACCTTTTTACTAAAGCCTTCTTTCCAGGACGGTTTGAGTATTTAGTAGAGTCAATTGGTCTTATTAACCACATGTGAAAATTGGTTATTGAGTGTTTCAGTTAATTGAGTCTAAATATGATCAAAACCCTCCCTTATATGAATAGGACATATTCAGAGAACCTATCAAAGTTAATTGCCTGATTTTATTTATGTGTGTGCATGTTTATTAGAAAAACAAAAACCAAATACAAAATTAGAAAATTGAAAACAAAAGATAAAAATATAAAACCAAATATCACAAAAATAGTGTCTTTCCTTATTAATTATATAGGAATGAATTTGTTTTGCAATACGTGAGAAATGATAGTACATTAGTATGATCAGTTGCATACTTCGCTTACGACTACAGTCTGTCATGATCAAATGTTATGTGCAGGTAAGCTCTTCCAATTACACTGAAAAAGTAAATTCTTGTGATTAAACTAAATCACTCATGCATTCATGTAGGTCTATCTTAACACTAATGAGTAGTGTTGATTTCTCAAATTAATTGCTTGTTAAGACATAATCTCACACCTGATGGCGATATGAATAACAATTGAGCTCTAATTATTTAATGCATCTAACATTTCTCTATTATGAGTCATTATAGACCTGAAGTGATGAGATATCCTTTGTTGTAAGTGATTACAGACCTGGATATACTCACTGATGTAACAAGATGCCAATGTGCACAAACACCAAATGAGATCTGGTTATAGTATATATTAGGTTAGCCAGTTGAGAACAGTGACTTCTTGCATATCTTTATGAGTATTAACCTCTCTAAGTCTAAGTGTGACTCATATAATGTCATATCTAATTGTACCTTAAGAAATCCAAGAGTTGAAAAAGTAAGTGTGCGGAGTACCTTGCCAAAAGCACTCATTTTCTGTCCTTAGATTTAGTGTCTTCTTTGCTGCAGAAATGCTGACCTGGAACACACTTGTTCAAGATTTAGTCACTGTCTGTGACTATCCATCATTTTTTTATTTCAATGTGCTGATCACTGCTAATATGATCTCACTGCAGACATATTTCATTGTGGATATTAGGATTTTATTCTACTTTCATTTTGATTTTTGCATGCTTTTTGTGTGCATGTAATTTAACAATGATTAGTGTGCTCTTCATGTGAAAAAATTCAAGAAACTTCTAAATTTATCAAACTTAAAAGTTTAAGGGGAGTAAAAAGAGTTAAAAATGATTGTCAAATTTCTAGATATGTAAAATCATAAAAAATCAAAATCTAATGTTTTGGAAAGGATGATGCTACATATGTTCAAGCATGTGTGTCTAACAAAATGTAAAAATGAACCTGAAAAACATTTTTAATGGAAAAGCTTCTTGCAAAAGTTAAATGAGATTTTTTGTTAAAATTTAGAGACTAAAATGACGGAAATTATTTTAAAAAAATTTAAACAAAAATAAAAAGGTCAAAAATAAAAATTAAAATTTCAAATATAAAAAAAATAAAAATTTAAAAGTCAAAAGTTCAAAATTGAGGTTAATTTTGAAAATTTTGGGTGAAAGTCAAAATTTGACTAATTAAAGTCAAAATGTGATTAACTGTTTTAATATTAGTATGTGAACAGTGTTAATATGTCTAAATAGTGTACAGGTGGAAGATCTGAAAAATTACAAGTGTTGGGACACATGGAAGTTATCTCATGCGCCTAAACAGTGTTCATAAGTCCAGGATTAGGAGCATGATGATTTTTCAAGATTTGTACAAGTGTTGGACGTTTCAGACAACTTCATGCGTCTAAACAGTTGTAATGCGTCTAAATAGTTGTCTTAAGTCTGAAAATGTGTTTTAAGTGTTGGTGTTTTATTCTTCCCATACACCTAAACATTTCCCATGCTTCCAAGTGTAAACAAGTGTCACAGTATTGGGCGTTTCAGCTAAGCTCATTAGCCTTAATAGTGCTCATGCGCCTAAGCCATGTGCACAAACAGTGCTCATGCGCCTAAAATTTTTTCACTTTGTGTTTTCTAAGTTCATTCACAAAATCTCTCCTGAACACAAAACACTCTCAAACCCAGACACTCGGTATACCATTAATTTTCTCATTTCGATTGACTTCTGATCTAATCTTGCATTCTATAGTGGTATTATTCGATTCTAAATGTAAGTTGATGATCAAATTTACAAAAATTTAAGTTAACAGGTTGATTGATTTGGGGGTATCGGACCTATTCGGGCGCACGAACCCTAGTCTAATGAATCTGTTAGATTGTGAATAAAATGAGTATAATAAATTGAAATTGATGATTTAATGTTAATACAAACATGATTTCGATCTCATTAATGCATTAAAATCTGTTTTTCATCAAAGTTGATTATGTGATGAATCTTCATCGAATGAGGATGAAGATGAACAGTCATTCAACATATTTTTTTAAAATAAAAATGAAAATTGATTAAAAATTCACATTTAAATCTGTTTTAAAATAAAAATTGAGAATTAAATTGTGTCAATCATAATGAAACTAAACTTGAAAGAATTTCTGATTATGAACATAATGTTCAATTCTTAGAAATTTCAAGTGCAAGTTGGTAAAATTGGTTAAAATACACAAATTCTTAAAAAGTCAATAAACTTTCAATTGAGTTAATTTTCAACATTCGAAAGTCTAAATTTCTTGTTCATTTTGCAGATGGCTAATTTAATGTTCGAGCCGAAACACAACGTTGCTGCGCTATTAAACGAGGATATTCAAGATGCTGCAGGATACGAAGATATGATCAGATTTCTATTACGGACGAAGTATGTATATGCCATGTGCTACCAACTGATTATCTATGCATGTCTGATTAAGATGTTCTGGAGCACGGCATATGTTGATGTTGATGATAATGGAGCTAAAGTGGTCCGAGGCTTTATAGCAAATTTTAGAATGATTGAAGTCTCTGAAGACTCAATTAGACAAGCCTTGAGGTTAGGACCTAATGATCCAGAAGATTTATCCGAGCTAATGTTTGATGAATGTAGACAAACATTCATGGAAATGGGACATCCTGACCATTTTCCTAAGAAACAATTCTATCAGGCTCGTGTGTATAACCATTGGAAGCTTATATGCTACATTTTCCAACATTGCATGTCAAAATGAAGTGCAGGATGGAATTCTTTCCCTGTTGACATTGCATCACCCATTGTAGCACTGACTACAAATAGATGATTCAATATGTCAAAGTGGACTCTAAATGGTTTTATCTTTAATCTTGAAAAGGGAATTAGGAACAAGTATCTCATGTATCCTAGATTTCTTCAGATGATCACAAATGAAGAGTATCCTAGACATACGTGTGTATGGTATGAGTGGTGAAACCGTGATGCTAGAGCATATGTCTGATGTATCTTATTAGAGACTGGCAATGGTTACTGGAGCTCAAAATGTTCCATTATTTGACTATATTCTTAATGTTGCTAATGATGAAGTGGATATCATTATTGATCATTATCATTTAACTGAGGACGAGCCTATTGACCCAACTGATTTGATTGAAGAAGTACCAACTAAAGAGGATGAAGAAGATGATGATGATAATGAAAACATTGATGATGAAGAAGATAGTTCTAGCTCATCTGATTCTAATGATGATGATGATGGGGGTCATGATGGTGATGGAATGGAAATAGATCATGTTGTTGTTATACAAGAAGCTAAGCAAGTTACTAAAGAAATTCATGATGAAAGTGAGGAAGATGTACAAGATATTGACCAAGCGTTTGAAGAAATTCATGATGAGGATACTGAAGAAATTAATCAAGGTGATGAACAATCTATTGAAGAAATTGCAAGTATGATTGAAGAAATGGTAGAGCATAATGATCAGTTCGTACTAACTGAAGAAGAAAATTTACAAAATAAGATTGATGAATTGAATGAAGAAAAGTTGAATCAGTTAAAGATAATTGAAGAGTTGAAAGCTGTCAATGAAAGTTTGATTGAAGAAATGAAAGAGAAAGACAAGTTAATTGATGAGTTGAGAAAAAGTCGAGATGATAATATGAAGACTTTAGAGGTAATGATGACAGATTTTGATTCAATGGAAGAAAGATTAAAGAAAGTAAATGAAGAAAATGAAGCATTGAAAGAAGAGTTAGAAAAGTTGAAAGAAAAACACAAGTCTCCATCTCTAGAAGTGATGATTATTTCTGAGTTATTCCTATTGATGTTGAAAGAATACATGTTTTAGATAAAGGAAAGAGGAAATTAGATGATATTGATGTTTCAGTTCTACCTGAATTATCATTCAAAGTTCAAAAAGTGATTGATGAATATGCAAGTATAGATGAAGAAGATTCGGATATACAAGAAACCTTTGGAGCTTTAGATGATATAGAAGCTGAATTTGATGATAATTGGTACAATGAAGTGCTGGATGATGAAGATATCCAAGAAGCTAATGTAGATGAACATTATTCTACAATTGACATAAGTCATGATGATAAGAAAAATACAATTATTTGGTGAAGATAAAATACAATCGGGTGTTTCTTGATGGTTTGACTGTTTCTTAAATTCATGAAGAATATGAAAAACGTGTTACAGCTGAATCCGTTGCTCCTGTTGATCCAAACGAAATTGTAGTTGAACATGGAGAGTGGAACCCATTACAAGAAAGCATTAACATTGAAGAACTGTCTACATCTGAGTTACATCATCCTAACCCTGATGATATGAGTATTACTGCACTCAGAATGTGGTTACAGTCGTGTAATTATCCACGAAAGAAATTGAATAGATTGCAAGGTGAATCATTAAGGAACTTAGTAAGAAGTTTCCAAGAAACTGAAAGACAAACAAACAAGATGATAGTGCTGGATATGGACAATCCTCAATATCTGGAAATTACAAAGAGAACAAAGATTTTGAAGCCTCAAGAGATCAAAGCAATGGAGAAGAAAAGTTCTGCTTTCGAGAGAAGAAGAGAATTGATGAAGATGTTTCCAGAAACAAAAAGACAAGGATATCAAGTATCAATGGAACAGAAGCAATTGTAGAACAAAGCACGATCCGCTGGTGACCTTGTGCGTAATGTATTACAGAAAGGACAATCTATTTAAGAATTGTTGAATGCCATGATTGTTCCTGATACCACTAAAGAGGTCAAGATCGTAGCTTGGAAGTATGATGAAGTGTTTGATGCATTCTTGATTATAAGAGTCAATGCAATTTGTGATGTTTATCATTTCTTTTCAAGTATTATTAAGCTGCCAGTTCAAGACTTGAAGGAAATAGGCAGATTGCCTTTGATCAACCATTCAAAAGCTAAACGTGGAGAATTATTTGTTGAGTTACTTCACAGAGGGATAAACAGAATGAGTTCATTCTTACAAATAAGGTGTGATCAAGAAGATAAGCAATATTTTCAATCATTAAAGAAGAAGAAAAAAGGAGTTGATAAAGATGTTGGTGAAGAAAAGTTTTTGGATGCTTTCAGTGATGAGTATTTTGAGAAAGTCACAAATCCTGGATTGAAAGTCATTGATGGATCTCAACAATCAAAACCGATTCTAAGATGGTTTTATAATTCTGAAACGTATGAATTGAAGTTGCTCAGGAATGTAAATGATTGGGATAAAGATATGATTACATTGTTTGGTGTGTTTGAACTTAAGCTACTCCATCCTAGTTACATTTCTTTCTTATCAATTCAAAAGTTTGAGAAAGTGAGTCCAGAAACTACTGAGAATGACAAAAAGTATTTTATGTCTATAATTAAGGTGATGAATACAACAATGGAGAGGATATCTTTGAGGAAAGCATTAGCATACGCTAATATTGTGAAGAAAGATATCAAAGACATTGAATTCATGAGAATTTCAAGCAAAGGGGTATTGGAGATTTATTGCAAAGACATTTCTAAACCTATAGAATGTTATGCAAATATTGATATTGTAGGTCTCTCTAAGCAAACTTTGGAAGTAATGAACAATATGGAGATCAAAACAAATGAAGCTAAGCCTGAACAAGGGCTTTTAGCAGGAAAATTCAAAGCAGCTATTATAAAAGCTCTAAGGGAGCAAGAGATTTACAAGGAGAAACCAGTGTTCAAGATCAAGGAAGAACCAGAAGACTTTTTTGCCTTGTGAAGACTGAAGATCAAAGCTAGAGATAGAGAAGGAGATTTAAGAAAGAGATAAAGAAAGAAGATCAAAGATTGAAGAAAGATATTTGAAGTCTGAATATTTTGAAGACTAAAGACATGTAAATCTTAGGGGGAGTATTGTAGATGCTTCTTTAAAGATTAACATTTGTCTTTGTGTGTCTTTTATATTTTTGTCATAGTATAAAGACTTTTATGTAAATATTGTTCCTTGTGTATTGATGGTATAAATATTATAGATAAGGTATGTGTAGAGAAGAGAGATAGATATTCATCTAACGAATTGTAACTGTTTTCTTTCTACACTTGTATTCTCTATGCATTCTATCAATGAAACTATGAATTTTTGTGATATGTTTGCTTAGATTTGATTACTTGTGTTTGTTTTGATTGAATTGTATCACAATATCATCACAGATCGATCCATTTTGAGCTCATCAGGAGGGCACCAGAATGAGAAGCCAAGACAGCAAGCTGCAGTTGCTGTTGAAGAAGGAGGCTTTGACTGGAGCTTCCAAGCTGAAGATACTTATTCAAATCAAGCACTCATGGCTGGCCATGATGAAGCCAAGGTATTAGAACATCTTTTCTCTCCTGAATGTATTGCTAAAGTAAATTGATACAGGTGCTACAACTTAGAAATGAGATCTGATATTGAGTCTTTAAACATTTTAAGAGCTGATTTTAAGAGAGCTGAAAATGATTATAAGCTTAAAATAGAAGATCTAGAGAAAACAATTTCAACTCTTAAACATGAGCAAACAAACTACAAGACTCGAATGAAAGATCTTGTTACTAACTTGACTGAATGCCAGGTTGAGCTTGTGATCAGCAAAGCCAGGGTAGAAAAATGTGTTCTTGAAGAAGAGACCTTCTAGAACATAATATCCTCATCTCTGCATGCAAAAGTTTGTTATCATAATAAGCAGGGACTAGGATCTTGTGAGATAGCTCCTCCACACACTCTATTATCTGTAAGATATCTAAGGTGTGGAACTAGTAAAGATGAGCTTCCCCTCATAGACCCTAGTGTTGAATAGGATGAAAAGGAGATGGTGAGGGATGATTCTGAAATGAGTGAAAAGAGTCAATCCAAAAAGGGTCACCATGCTCCTGAGGAGAGTAAGAAGGCTGGTATGACAAAGACAAAGAGGAAGAACTTGATCAGAAGAGCAAAAAGAAGATCAAAGAAAGCTCAAGAGACCAAAGCCACTTTTAACCCCAAGCAGAAACAAGTGTTCATCTCTGTAGGGTTTGAAGTGGTAAAGGCTAAGGAATCAACTACAAACTCTAGTACCGTGAGTTTTAGTATAGTTCCAACTCATTCCAGCAAAGAGAAGGCTGAATTGTTGTGTACCACTGCTACACATTCTGAACCATCCTTCTCCAAGAGCAATTCTCTCCCTAAGAAAATCGCTGCATCATCTGTGAAGAAGAAGCTGGAGAAAGAAAGTGTTCAAGTTTAGTCTTGCTCTCAAAAGAAGATCTCCCAGAAGGAAGCAAATAGACTACATCATGTGTGGTAGTACTTCTCATCTGGCTAAGGATTGCTTCTACAATCATAAAATTACTATCCACATGGTCAAAGAAATGGCTTCTGGGAAGAAGAAGGAAAAGAAAGCTTCAGAAGGAAAATCTGTTTCCTTCGGAAGCTCCAAAATAAAGAAAAAGGCAAGTGAAAAATTGCTTTCGGAAGAAAGGAATGCTTCCAAAGTACTGAAGCCTGCTGCAGTGAAAGCAAGATCTTCCGAAGGTCCAGTCTCCAAATCTTCCGAAGCTGCAAAAGCTTCTGAAGCTTTGAAGGTCAATCCAAATTTTCCAAAGGTGGTGTGGAAGGTGAAGGAAGACCGGGTGACTGAAGATTCTTCATCAGGAACAGCAAATGATCCTCAGAACCTGAACATAGGATCACTTACTGTTTCATTGCCTTCAAGTCATTTTAACAAGCCCAAGACCAATAAGGCTTGGGTTTCCAAATGTAACTAAGTTATCTCCTTTTATGCAGGGACAGCCAAAGGCAAACAGAAATGTGTGGATCATTGATAGTGGCTGCTCCAGGTATATGACAGGTAATGAGTCCTTACTTCAAAACTTTGAAAGACTTGATGGAGGACCAGTTGCTTTTGGAGGACATGCAAGAGGTTACATTACTGGTAGGGGCAAGGTTACAAATGGTAAGCTCAGCATTGAGAAGGTAAACTTTGTCAAGGAGCTTGGATACAATCTTTTGAGTGTGTCCCAATTTTGTGACCAAAAACATCACATGCACTTTACTGAGCATGAGTGCATTGTTCTCAAGCCTGGGGTTGATATTCCTCTAGAGCATATTCTGCTCAAAGCCCCCAGAAGAGGGAACATGTACAAGATGGATCTGTAGGAAACATCTCCCTCTGGAGAAGTTTCTTGCTTTCTGTCTAAAGCAAATAGTGATGAGTCATTCCTTTGGCATAAAATAATGTGCCATGTAAACTTTAAAACATGAATAAATTGATGAAGAATGATTTTGTAACTGGAATGCCAAAGAAAGAGTTTACAAGTGATGACTACTGTGTTGCATGCCTGAAAAGGAAGCAACAGAAAATGTCTCACAAGCCAAAGGAAATGAATTCTATCACTACTCCCCTACACTTGTTACATATGGATCTGTTTGTCCCCACTAGTGTAATCAGTCTAGGAAGGACCTCTTATTGTTTAGTGATCACAAATGATTTCACAAGATTCACTTTGGTGTTTTTCCTTAGAAATAAGGATGAACCCCTGAAATCTTAAAGAACTTCATTCTGAAAATTGAGAATCAATCTGATCACAAGGTGTAAGATGTGATTAAGGAACTGAATTTAAAAACCAAATATTAGATACATTTTGTGATGAAAATGGTATTTCAAGACAATATAGTACTCCCAGGACTCCTAAGCAAAATGGTGTTGCTGAGAGGAGAAACAGGACACTTATTGAAGCTGCTAGAACCATGTTGTCTGACTCTAAACTGCCTATCACCTTTTGGGCAGAGGCTGCCAACATAGCCTACTATGTGCAGAATAGAGTTTTAGTGATTAAGACACATGGTAAGATTCCTTATGAACTATGGCACAAAAGGAGACCATTCATTGGTTTTCTCAGAACATTTGGATGCCTTGCACCATCTTGAATACCAAAGATCAAATAGCCAAGTTTGCTGAGAAATCAGATGATGGATACTTTGCTGGATACTCTTCTCAAGCTAAGGCTTATAGAGTATACAATCTCAGAACTAGAATAATTAAGGAGTCAGCCAATGTGACTTTCAATAAACACATACCCTGTTTGAAAGGTTCTGGTTCGGATTGGCTGTTTGATCTTGATTTAGTTACCAACTGTTTTAACAAGTCTTGTGAGAATGTTTCAAGATCTACAGATAATAGATCAACAGAAGATCCTGATCCAAGATTTGAGCTAAGAAGATCAACCAAGAAGACTACTTCAGCTCCAGTGCTAACTAACCCTGTAATTAAGGCTCCTATCAGCACAAGCATGACAAATACTGCTAATTCAACTGAATTGCCTTCAAATTCTAGCTCAAAGGATCAAATTCAGGAGAAGGAACTTCTAATGCAGGAGGAACTGGAGGTGGTGACAGTGATCAAGAATTTCTTGATGCTAATAACCACTCCATTAAAGACAACATGCATGATGTCACACACTCATTGGATCAAGTTTCTCTTGATAAGTGTGATGATATGGTGGGAGACAACTCATTGCCAGAACAGAATTTCTCTAATTTAGATCTGTCCAACCAACTTGCTGTGATCCCTCAACTTCGGATCCACAAGTCACATCACACCACAAACATCATTGGAAATGTTGACTCAGGGGTAAGAACAAGAGGACAAACTCATGACAGCCATGTTTGTCTACATTCTTGTTTCTTATCCCAAATAGAGCCAAAGAAAGTTAATGAGGCTTTGAAAGATGGAAGCTGGATTGAAGCTATGCAAGATGAGCTGCTTCAAATCAGAAGACAAAAGGTGTGGAACTTATGCCCTCTTCCTCAAGGGAAGACTGTCATAGGTACCAAATGGGTATTCAGGAACAAAAAGGATGATAGAGGGATTATTATCAAGAAGAAGGCTCGACTGGTTGTTCAAGGATACACTCAAGAATAAGGGATCGATTACACTGATGTTTTTGCTCCAGTTGCAAGACATGAAGCTGTAAGAATATTCCTGGCTTATGCTGCATCCAAGGATTTCAAGGTCTACCAACTTGATGTGAAATGTGCTTTTCTCTATAGGGTAATTGATAAAGAAGTTTATATTAAACAACCACCTGGCTTTGCAGACCAGATTATCCTGATTATGTCTGCAAGCTTGATAAAGCTCTATATGGACTACATTAAGCTCCAAGAAAGTAGTATGAGACACTATCGACATACCTCTGTTATCATGGATACAAAAGAGGTATTATTGATGGGACTCTCTTCATCAAAGAAATAGGGAATGACACACTGCTAGTTCAAATATATATAGATGACATCATCTTTGGTTCAACTAATCTAACGCTCTGCAAAGACTTTGAGATGCTGACAAAGAATAGATTTGAAATGAGTGCCATGGGGGAACTCAGTTTATTTCTAGGAATTCAAGTGAAGCAGGTTGAAGATGGCAGCTTCATTAGTCAGTCAAAGTATGTACAGGACATACTTACAAGATTCAAGATGACTGGCTGTAAGGTTGCAAAGACACCCATAGCCAGAAACCACTCCCTTGGTCCTGATCTTGAGGGGGAGTGTGTTGATGAACATCTCTATAGGGCTATGATTGGGTCACTTATGTACCTTACTGCTAGCATGCCTAGTATTATGTTTGCCACTTGTATATATGCAAGATATCAAGCCAACCCCAAGATGTCACACCTAATCACTGTCAAAGGGTTCTCAAATACCTCAAAGGTGCTCCAAATCTAGGCATTTGGTATCCAAAGAATTCAGACTTTAATCTATATGCTTATACAGATAGTGATTATGGTGGATGCAACATGACTGCAAAGTCCACATCTGGGGGATGTCAATTCCTTGGTGGAAGGATAGTCTCTTGGCAATGAAAGAAGCAATCCTGTGTGTCTGCATCAACTGCTGAAGCTGAATACATTACTGCTGCAAGCTGCTGTGCTCAAGTACTCTGGATTTAGAATCAAATGCTAGACTATGGGTTCAACTTCAAGGAGACTCCCATCCACATAGTCAACAATAGTGCCATCTCAATTATATAAAATCCTAAGCAGCACTCAAGGACCATACACATCAACATCAGGTATCATCTGATTAGGAATAATTTTGAAAAGGGATTGATCAAACTAATCAAAGTTAACACAAATGAATAATATGCTGATCTGTTCACAAAGGCATTTGATGAACAAGATTTAAATATCTTGTATCAGCTATTGAATGATTAACTTTGAATAGATTTTCCTTAATAACTTAATCAACTTTATTTCCTAAAACTGTGTGTCCTAAGTTGTCTATTAGATCACCTCATAAGCCCAGTTCTCTTTGGAAGAAAACTAACTTTTAACTGATATTCCTCAGATTTGTGAAACTTTATCTTTGGAAGAACTCAAATTGCCTTCGGAAGAAATTTATGTCTTTAAATCATTTAACAGCTTATCTAAGATTTACCTTTGGAAGAAATTCTTGGAGTATCTTTTGAAGCTTAAATTTGCATATAAGCACTTAAATGTATTCAAAAAACAAATATCTTCCAAAAGCAACTAAGTCTCGTAAGATTTGTTCACTTCTTCCGAAGCAAAATTTTCAAAAAATTCTTTGAAATATTTTCCGAAGAAAAACTTGCCTTCGAAAGCTTTGCTACAAAGCTTCCAAAGCCAAAATTGTCTTCGGAAGTTTTACAACCTTCAAGAAAACTAACTTTTTGGGCGCACTTTTTCAGAAGTAGGACCCACTTGTGGATTTCAAAGTTTATCTTTTTATCATAACTTTGTCTAAAATCCACGACATATATCTTCCAAACGGTTCTATTTCGTCTCTCTACTCTCACTGATCCTTACCCTAAATTTACCCCTAAATTTCATCTTCTTCTTCCTTTCTTCACTGCAAAAGCTTCCTCAAATGGCCAACATTGATCATCGCAACGACCCTGATTTTTCCATGCACCTACATAGGCAACACAATCAAGTTGCCCTGTTAAACTCTGAGAAGAATCCAAGCTTCTCAGATGTGTGTAGGTACCTTTCTTCATCACACTACTTCACCTCCCTTATAATTGATCCTCCTCTCTATAAGGATCAGTTGCTTGAGTTCTGGAGGACCTATCAAGAGGTCACCATGGACGGGGAGAAGGCACTGTCTGCTACAATGCAGGGGAGGACAGTTTTCATCACTCCAGCCATCATAAACATCCATTTGCAGCTGGATGATGAAACAGGTGAGTTGTCCTTTCCCAAATCTGCTGTCAAGCACTCCGTTAGCAGATGGGCTATGAAGGTGACTTCTCAATCAAAACCTTCAGGAAGGGGAAGGTTTCATCTCAATGGAAATGCCCCTCCATGTCATCATTCACAGCCTTTCTAACAAGCATGGAGGATGGGATCAAGTTCCAGAAGACCTCTCCTTTATAGTCCATGGGATGGTACAAGGGGTCAAGTTTAGGTACTCCAGTTTGGATATACTAATTTACTTGCAAACTTGGACTCCTTAGAGTACTACATGTTCCCTAGGTATGTTCAACACATTCTCAACTGTGAGTTGGGTAATATTCTTAAAATAGGACAAATGAGGCCCGACATCTTCAAAATCTTGAAGAAGCCATTTGTTGGCTTCCTTGGGGTCGAAACAGCCCTTGTCCTAAAAATGTTTGAGCACATTGCTCAGGGTGAAAACCTAGCAACACCACTAGTGTTGAACCAACACCATTCACCTCTCAACCACCTCAAACACAGCCTACCATCACCATCACCTACAAAAGAAAATCCTAACGAACCCCTGCACTTGCTACTGAGCATGTGCAGGCCCCCATATCAGAACCCATATAGGAGGAAGTGGAATCTCGAGCTCCTACTTCTCCTGAGGAGCAACCACTCCCATCTTTCAACCAATCAGTACTGAGGTTCCTCATGCTCATCCTGATGAGCTCACAACCCCATAAACAGCCTTAAGCCATCACTCTAAGTCTCAACACTCTAGTGATCAACCTTCGGGGGAAAGCTACCATCCCCAACCTCTTGATCTAAACCGCCCCATTCCCATCCTTGACTTTTATTTTGATGAAGATTTAGGCTTCAGTGAGTACCATGAGTCTCTCCTCTCTTCCCACACTCAAGGAGAGATGGGTACTCCTACTTCCCCCATCTCAAGCCCACATCAGCAACCCCCTACTGAGGTGGATAGTCCTGAACTTATTCAGGAAATCCATATGGCAGAGGCTATCACCTTTGGAAGTGATAACATTACTAGGACCTCTACCATGGCAACCCAGCCTCTTGACAATTCTCTGGAAGTTGTCATTAGGCAGGGGAAATCCAGCAGCCAAGAAACCTATGTTGGTGGTGAGGAAGAAGACTTGGGTCTAATTCTCTCATCCCCCAATGATTCTTCATCTGAAGATGAGGGGAGTCTGCAACAAAAGGTGCACAAACTGTCACATCTTTGCACCTATTTTGTTTCAATGATAGCTCACCTAGAATCTCAGGTGACTATCTTACAGAAGAGGGTCAATGACCAGCAACTTGAGATCACCGATCTCAAGGGCAAGTTGGCTGAGAAACCCATGAGGACAACTCATCCAGGTCGACAAGAACTTGTACATGTCATGGATCAATCTCCCAGCTCACCTATACAAGAGGGTGATGCAACCAAAAAGGGAGAGGAAATTCTGACAATCACAAAACCTGGGAGTTCTTTCCAGAGTATGGACATAGAGGAAACACCATCCACTCTTACAGTTATTCATACTCAGCAACCTCCTCTGACAGTGATCTGAACTTGCTCATCTAACAACTGTTTGAGGAGGGAATACCAAGAGCAATGTCTGCCCCTTCTGAGAACCCAATCTGGGGTTAGGGGTATGACAGCAATATGAGAGATCTTGTGATCTCCAGAGCTCAGGGTCAACAAGAAGTTCTTAACATTTTACACCTGAGTTTCTATGAAAGCATCAACTTGGTAGATTTGCCACTTGTCAACCCAAGCAATAACAGACAAGCAGGAAAATTGGCAGAAAGAATCCAAGACAGGGTGCTAAATGAGTTTAAATTGAGATCAAATTATATAGACAAAGGCTAGCAGGTGAGATCTTTGGTCAACTGGATGTTGAGGTAGACCCGGAGATTAGCTTCGAAGGGAAAACCTTGACTGAAGGCCCAGAGGTTGAACCTATGAACCTTGAGACAGGATCTCCCTCTGTACCCATTACCCTCAGTGAAACACCAGCTGGTGATGGTGTTTCACAACCTCTCTCTGGCCAGAGCTTGATAGCTAAACCAACCAATGAAGGCCAAAGCTCTCTCCAGCCTGAGTCACCAAAGCATGTGGATAGGCAAAAGGAAAATGACTCCTGAGAAGATTGAGGAGGAAAAGAGAGAGAGGAAGAGGAAGCTGAGGGGAGAGAGTTCAAGTGGTTCCCCAGGGTTTATGGAAGCTGCAATCAGGGCTGCCCCCACGCTAAACACTCAGGAAGATGAGTTAAGGGCAGCTAGGCTAAACTACCTGGGAACCAAAAACTATAATGTTGATGAACTCATCTCTATCCCCTTAGAGGAATTGAATGAACTGGCTGACATAGAGTTGTCAAAGGAGAGGATGCAGCATTGCTCCTCAAGCACAAGGAAGAAATAAGGATAAAAAGACTCTACAAGAACATTCCTGTCCACTCCCCAGTTCAAGAAAGTCCTGAGCCAGAGACTGTGGCCACTAAACAACCTCAGGTAGCAACTGAAGAAGAAAGACTAAAGATGATCAGCTACCTGAGAGCCACAGGTCTCTATCAGGCAGATGCACTTCTTCCCTTACCATCTGAATACATATTGTTTGAATACAATAAACAGATGGAAGAAAAAGCTTAAAGAGAAAAACAAGCTGAAAAGAAAAGATTAAGGGAAGAAGCTGTAAAGTCAAGGGCCATCATCCACAAAAGCCAAAAGAAGTCTGCAGACAGACAAAGGATGATGAGCTTTTTGAAGCTGTATGGATTCTCCGCAAGGAGGCTTGGCCCTATGTCTCTATCCACAATGGGTGAGCATATCAGGGTAATCAAGCAGAAGATAAGAAGGGAGAGCTGGTGGACTTGCATTCTCTACCAAGTCCAGCTCAACCTGAAGTTGAGGTGAAGGTTGAACCCACTGAGACAACACAACCTGAACCTGGAGCTGCATCTCAATCAACTTTATCTTCTGATCCACAACAGGTCCTCCTCTCTCTCCTTTTGAACCTGTGAGAAAGCAGATCCCAACTGAGGGGGACACAACTGAACAACCTGGTACTCAAGACCAGTACCCTCAGTTAAAATCCTTAGGGAGAGAAAAAGGATGGCCAGAAGATCAACCTCAAAGAGAAAAAGAAGAAAGGCATCCACCTCCCAACCTCAGGATGAGTCAGAGCATCCTGGGGGAGTGCATGAAGATGTCTCTCAACAAACTCCAATCATAGTAGAGCCTTTTGCTATTGGAAACAAATTATGTCATGGTCTTATGATGAAGATCAAGACAGATGGTATGTCATAAGAGATAAGGAAGGCATGCATGTCTATTCCTCAAAAGATATGCTCAATCTACCTCTACATGATCTCTTTGACATGAGAAGGTTCTATGTTAGTCTAAAGGATCCAGACCTAATGATGAAGAAAGGTATGCTAAGGATCCTAATGTGGACTATCAAAATCTGAAGAACTGTCTTTACATGTAAGTGACGGTTGTAGGTTATAGTATAAAAGTGTTTCAGGTCCTTGAAATTCTTTATGCTTTGTAACACTTGTAAAAGAACTTGAGATCAATATACAACATCCTTTAAAACCATTCTTGTGTTTTTGTGTTGTTCTTAGTTCTATCTCTTTAATTTACTTGTTTTCTTAGTATCATCTGTCTCTAGTTACCAGTTCCCTATTTGAATTGTTAAGTGATCTAAGATCTCTCCTCAGTGTGAAGCTAAGTGTTAAGTACCATTACCCGATCCTACAAGGTTTGACTGTGTTGGTGTGGAAGCTATACCATAAGTATCTCAGTGTATGCAGATATTTGGAAGCACAAAGTACAAGATCAGTCAAAACTGGGAAACTTGTATCACTCCGGGTATACAAGTCAATCCAAGCAAGAATTGACAATCCAAGCAATAGTTAAAACTTCATAAAATCAAAACAGCAGACTCATATTCATAAAAATCAGAACATTAGTGCAAAAATAGTCAGAATCATCCTCTGCAAAAACATTAATTTTTGACTAGTTCAAAAATTAATGCAGGAAAGAGTATTGGTTAATGCGGGTGAAGGTAACCTAGACACTTAACCAATACGGGTAACTGTTTTTTGTACAAGTGTAACTAATGCAGACAACTTATTGTTCTTCCGCATTTGCTATAGTAGATGCGGACAGTTTTAATTTGTTCTTCCGCATTTGTTATAGTAAATGCGGTTAAGTTATTTTCTTATTCCGCATTTGCTACAGTTAATGCTGACAGGTTGACTTGTTCTTCGCATTTGCTACAGTAAATGCGTACAAGTTAACTTGTTCATCCGCATTTGTTACAGTAAATGCGCCCAAAGTTAAATGTTCATGCGCATTTGCTACAACATCAAATTAAATCTACGCATTTGTTCACTCTTGTAAAATTTGAGTAACTCATCAAATGTTCTATATTAACACATTTAATGAGAGTCATTTAATACTTTTCAAATTTGAGTAAACTTATTGTGCGACGAGCGTTTTCTTACTGTTATTCATTATCATCCAAACAATCTCAAATCGTGTGTTTCAATTGTTCATACAAATCCATTCCATCTTATTTTGATCTTTAACTGAAGTTATATCAAAATAAGGTGATTCTCGATGGATTTAAACTCTTTCATATGTCAAACCCGAATGAACATAGAACCCTAGGTTTAAGTTAATTCATAAATTCAACCAAGGACAATGGATTTAAATGGCATTCTCAAGTTCGTTGAAATGGATGTTAATATGAATATCTAAGAACAACCGAGTTTCAAACCCTAATTTGACCACAATGAGCAGGGGAACCGAACCATGAAAATGTGGAAATCAAATCCAATGTTTAAGATGTAAAAGACATTTGAAACAATGAAAATGATCAAAAATCAAGTAGAAAACATAACTTCAATGATTTTTCATCACCAAAATCAAAATTAGATCAACATCCTAATAAAACAGTAACCTTTGAAATTTCAATTTTGACCTGAAAAATGTCAAATGTGAAAAGTCAAAATTGATCATGTTCATATGATATATATGTGTTAGAGTGTTACTAATCCATTTCTATTTATTACAGAATCATGGCTAATCTGACATGGAGCAAGCTCCCTAATGTCAGTGGATTTCTTGATCCAAATGTGCCTAAAGCTGAAGGTCTGAGAGATATGATCAGAATTATATCTATAACCAGAGTGGCACATGCAATTACAGTCAGACCAATTATTTATGAAAGCTTCATAAGATCATTCTGGGAACTGCTAAGGTTATAGAAATTAATGGAGAAAAGACCATAACAGGAAGGATTACAAATGATCATACATTAGCTATCATTAAACAAACTGTGAGACAGTGTCTACAGTTTGAGGATGATGCCAACTCTCCTCTGAAACTTGATGAAGATGAGATTATGACCTTCTTTGCCAATTTTGGGTATAAAGGTGGATTTGAAGGGAAGCAAATAGTCAATGGGTTGGTTGATCTCCAATAGAGATTTCTTATTCACTTATTCCAACATTGCTTATCCAAGAGGAAGACAGGTTGGAATGACATCCCTATCACCATATCATCAGCTATCTATGCCTTACGCACTAATAGACCTTTCAACATGTCTGCCTATGTGTTCAATGGACTGATATCAAACATTCATGAAGGGAGAAGGCATATGTTCCTTATGTATCCGAGGTTTATCCAATGCTTTATAAATGAAGCTTTTCCCAGTCTTGTGCCTGAAGGCAATGTTATGGATATTCCTCATTACAATGCCAAGTCTTATAAGTACATCAAGAAGAGGGATCCCAGAAATTTTTATAGGGGAACCTTCTTTCCACTACTTCCTTCGATGTTACAACAGATAAACCCAGAAGAAGTTCCAGAAGTAGCTGCAGATGATGTTGTTCCTATTGTTGAGGAACAAGCTGTTGAGGAACAAGCTATGGAAGAACAGGTTGATATACAAGAAAACATTGAAGAACAACCAGCTGCTCTTGATCAACACATTGTTAAAGAGCATGCTGAGGAGGATGAACACATACTAAGGACAGTGTCACCACAAGGAGATGTAGGTGGTGATTCTCACACTGTGCCTCTAGTACATGAACAAGCAACTCCATCTCCATTTAGAGCTTCTCCCACTGATTCACCTCCACACTCACCAATCCAAATCCATCAAGTATCTCCCTTTGATTCTTCTCCACATGCTACTGCTACATCTGTTGAGTCTGGTGAATTTGCCAGCTCATCAGATTCATCTGAATCATCTTCAGATAAGGAGGATGATCATCCAGTTACACAAAGGCCTGAGAGACAAATACTCTCAGAGGAAGGACCTTTTATAAGCTTTACTTGAATCTGAGACTAACCATCCTGATGAGAAAGATAAAATGATCTCATAGTTATTACAAAAGGTTACCAGAATGGAGAAAACTCTAGAAAGAAGGGCAGGAATCATAAATGATAGAATTCTTGAGCTAGATGAAAAAGAAAAGGAGCTCAAAGATTTAAAAACCAAACATGAGGCTGAAATGAAAGAGAAAGATAATGAGATTAAAAGGCTCAAAGCCTCATTGGAGATGTCAAGAGAAGAAATAAGTGATCATTTGGATACTGTAGCTATCCAGACCATTGCTATGGAAGAACAAGAAAACCTGATTGAAATCCAAATAGACATAATAGCTGATCTCAATAAACAGATTGAAGCATTGAACAAAGAGTTTCTGAATTGGAGATGCTTGTTCAGTTAAAAGAAGAAGTGGCAAGGGGAGTGCCTAATCAAGAAGATGTGGAAAGTGAAATGGCTGAAACCTCACAACAGGTAGAATTTAGTGGGGTTGGGGGAGAAGAAAGTTTGGCTATTATTGTACACTCTGATCACTCTACTGAAGAAGATGCAGTGACGAAAGAGCTTATATGTGATCTAGATATGTACTGCTCCAGTGAGTTTATCATTGATGAAGAATTTTGGGACTACATCAAAGATGTGAGAACTCCTATAGAGCCATTTGTTGTTATTATCATTAATTCTGTTCCCATAGAAGAAGAATTGAAGCTGAACTAGTTCCAGCAGTCAACTTGACTATTGAACAACAAGAATTGATCAAAAGCCCATGTGAAGAACTGAAAGAAAGGGAAATGGGTGGAAAAAAAAAGCTGAAACTGAAAAACAAAAAGAAATGGCTGATAAATAGAAAGAGGAAGCTGAAAAGCTTGAGCTTGAAAGAAAGAAACAAGACATAAAAGCCTCTATCCCATCATCCTCTTTACCTAGATTTCATACTTATTCAAGAAAAAGATAGTACTTAACAGAGAAAGCCAAAGGCAAACTGCCAATGGTTGAAGAAGAACCACCTGTTAAGAAACAAAAGGATGATTCGAGGAGCCTTGTAGCTATAGCTGAGTTTTTGGAAGAACATGAGAAGGCTGAAAAGGAAACGCAAAAGGTGCTTGAGGTGATTGTGTTGGAGGAAGGAGAGATTGAAGGAGGTGATGATAGGGATGAAACATCAGTTGAAGAAATGTTAGAAAAGGCCAAATCAGACGATCTCATGATTAAAGCAATGTATCTAATTAATCATGGATATGAGGCAGATGAAGTCTTTAACATGACTTAGAAGGCAATGGTTGAAGAGGTGAAAAAGATGGAAAGGCTACTTGACCCCACTTTTGTCACTAATTATGAGAAGATGACTAAAGCTGCCAAGATCTCCTCTCATGCTGCTAAGCCTGTAAAGCAGCAAGAAACTCATTCAGCATATCCTGATCCCTACAATATGACTGACAGGGAAATGAAGGATTATTTATCCAATCAAGGGTTCACAAGAAGAAAGTTAGGTAATATGAAGACCAACTCTTTTAGGGCTATAATTTTGAAGATGATTAAAGAAAAGGAGAGATTTCAGTCAATTGAAGAAGAGGTAACAAGCAGAAAACCATGAACAAGAACATCTGCTCAAGATGTTCAACTAACCACCAAGGATCAAGATGTTTTGGCCCTTATACTTCACAAGAATCCAGAATGGTTCATTGAACCCTCCTAACTAAAGCTGCAAGAAGGGATGACCACTTCTGACATGATTAAGGGTGTGTCTACTCCCAAATGCAAAACTGATGTAAAGATCTTTACCTGGAAGTATGACAGCAGTTGGAACATATTCATGGTGAAGACGATTTCTGGGCTTGTATAATTCTTCACAGAGTACTCTGCTTTGGTGAATGCTATGCAAATTCATGATTTAAAGGAGTTGGCAGAGCTTGAATTGATAAATCATTATGCAATGTACAGAGGATATGAACTTGAAGACATCCTGAAAATGTTCAAGAAAACTAACAACTTCAAATCCCTCAAAGCCATCTATTTAAGAAAAGATAAATATTTCAAAAATCCATTTGAATAGAAAACAAAAAGAGAAGCAGAAGAGTTGATATTTCCAGAATTGAATGTAAAGCCAACTGAGTCATTAAAAAGAAAAATGGTTGCCGGAACACGCAAGACAAAACCAATCTCCAATGTGTATTATGATGAGAAGACATATGAGTTGGTTATTGAAAGGAAATGGGGAGGAAAGGAAGCACCAGAAATAAGATTGTTCAGTGGATATGAGGTGAGATTATTGGGCAACATTGTAAAGCTTGAAGTTGATGCTGATGGGTCCCTACTGATTCACAGAGATGGCCTTTCCACTATTTCATTATGGGAACCAATTTCTTTGAAACAAATGCCCCTTGATGCAATTCAAAACACGAGCTAAATGAAGATTCATGTGTTGAGCCAGACAAGATGAATGATGCCCAAGAGTTCTCCAACATGATCAAGGCAATTTTGGATCCAACTTTAGCAGAACCTATGCTTCCTGCTGATACTACATCAACACCCTTTCCATCAACAGTCCAAGCAAGGAAAGCTCATGAAGAACCTCCAGAATCATCACAACCTCCACCGCCATAATAATCATGCATATAAACATACATAATATCAATCATATAAGTAATTCATCATACAAGCAAACATATACAAATCAGCACATACATAACATTGAATCATGTAATCATACAAACATACATGTAATCATACAATCATAAATTTAAGCAAGTAATCAAACATGTAATCAAACCATACAATCAATTAGTCAGCCATGCATAACATACAAACATGCAATCAAACATTTTAAGTCAAGCAGACAATCATTACAATCATTTATATCAAACACAAGCACACACTTATTATTACTAACAAACAAAACATTTATAAGAAAACATTAAAGTGATGGAAACATCATCCTTAGGGGGAGTATTGTTGGACTCAACAAGTGCATTAATAGGATAATGCTTAAAAGGATAATGCTTGCCATAATCAAACATAATGTGTTCTAACATTCAAACAATCATTCACTAACACATTAGCATCATTAACATTCATAACATACACTATTTATTGGTTAAATTTATTTTTCAGGTTCGTAGATAAAAGAAATTTTGACAAGTGTAAGCAGCGGATGAAGAAATGCCCACAGCGGATGACCAAGTCCATGCAGCGGATAATGAACAACTTCCAAGTGTCTATAGCAGATAACCAATTCATATAGCAGATGACCAAAGTCCACAGCTGATGAACAGTCCACAGCGGATGTTCAATCCACACTTGATGAACACTCCACAGCAGACAACTAACAAGAAAAACATACAACAAGTGTTCATAGCGGGCGGCATCCAAGACACAGCGGACCGCATCCAAGACACAGCGGACAACTTATTCATCATCCATAGCAGACGACTTAGCATCCACAGCGGACAGTCTATCATCGACATGGACTTAGGATTTTTATGTAATTTCTATTTACATTAGGGTATTTTTGTAATTGTAGATAGCTATCTGTATAGGCTATAAATAGCATAATACCCTAATCCTTTGTAAGCTTTTGAACAATCAATACAATCAAGCAGTTTATTCACTAGCAAATACACACACACTCATATCATAGCATTAATCATGGGTTTCCGCACTATGATTATTGTTTGTTGAATACAATATAACAATCTTTTGTTATATTTATTGAGATATTTGAAAATATTCTTGGGGGAATCAATCTGATTATGGTCTTATTGTTCTTAAAGTTCATAATCAGCCTTTGTTGATTTCATCACCCAACTCTCACAGAAGTTTTTGTTTTCGTGTCTATAAACTGGGATCCGTTATCACAAATTATCTCAGCCGAGATTCCGAACCTTGTCAAGATATTCCTCTTGATGAAGGATACCACTTCTCTTTCAGTAACCTGATCAAATGCGTTCACTTCAATACATTTGGAGAAGCTATCTGTCATTGCTAGCATGGACACCTTTCCTCCTGGAACTTTTGGTATTTTTCCTACTATATCCACACCCCACTTCATGAAAGGCCATCGAGATACAATAGGCTACATGGGCTCTGCAGGTTGATAAAGAATGTTGATATGCCTTTGATAGGCATCGCATTTTTGTGCATATATCATGGCATCCTTTCTAATAGTAGGCTAGTAGTATCCAGTCCATAATACCTTTGAGAATAATTTTCTGCCCACAACGTGATTCCCATAGTCTCTTTCATACATATCCTTCAGAATTTCGATTGTTTTGGGATCCTCAAAGCATCTTAAATATGGTCATGCAATAGATTTTTTAATATAGCATATTATCAATAATTATATATCGGGATACCTTGATTCTGAAAGCCCTTGGTGTTATAGGTGAAAATTTTAATTAGTATTCTGGAGCTCAAGATATGTAGGCAGGTTTGATATCTCAAGCTATATCTTTAAAATTATGCTAACAATTCTTGGTATACACGTTTTATTATGATAGGCACATGTATAATTCATGGAGTCAACCCCCAAAAGTCGGAGAAGACGTTTGGCAACGTTTAAACACGTTCAAAGAGGCTTCCAACGTTTAGGAAGACTCATTCTCTGAAGAATCCCGAGATATCCAGGATATGGCCGAGGATATCGGTTGACCATAGCAGCTAGGTTTAACTATAAACTGAGGCTGGATTGATCGATTTAGGTATTGGCATTCATTTCTATCTTACTTAGTCTTTATTTTCTGCTTAAGCACATGCTTAAACATCAATTGTAAAACTTAGCATCGATCAAATCTAGTTCTTGAGTTGTACTTTTACGTTTAATTAATAGAATTGGCCGATGACGATTTGTCAGGCGCCAAGGGGCTTTTTGTGCCGGAGATCACTTTGATCAATGGCTTTTTCCCCTTTAAAAGTTTGTTGTCTTTGTTCTTACTTAATTTGATTGTTCATATTTGTAATATCCTGATCAATATTCTGGTTTTGGTCAGATATTTCAGTTAGTATTTTGATATAGCACACTACCTCACTTAACTAATTTGTTCATTAATTTCCTTGTTAATTTTTGACCAAAACACTTACGTTTTCATCCTTCGGGATATCCCCATTCTTTATGTAGCTCAGGATTGTTCGAGTCTAGGATTTGGTATCCAGGATAGGATTTTGGATATCTTCGCCAACAAGCTCATCATCGTTTATAGCGTATGATCCGTTAAAATGGTTAGTTAACAATAAAGAATCGACATAGACATGAAAGGATTTAATATGAATACTTTTAGCTAATTGTAATCCTGTTATATGGGCCTCATATTCTGGTTCATTATTTGTAGTTTGAAATTCGCACCTAATGGCCTGGGGTAGTATGTCCCCTTGTGACATTTTAAGGATAATTCCTTGATCGGTTCAGAAGGATCGAATCTGTGATTATATGAAAATACAATGATCAAATCAAACATAAAGTAATCAACACATGCAATTACATCAAAAAATTCATAGATTTCATTGATTGCAAATGCATAAGTTACAAAGTGTAAGGATTCAGTTCGTTCAACTGATTTTCTAATAGTTTCTTTTAGACCTCTCTTTTATTCTCTATTTTGGGTCTCTTTTTTTACACTACATAAACTATCCTATTTATACTATCAACAAAACAAAGGAACATATATTTACAAATAGTCCCTATACTATGACAAAAAAACATACAAAGACAAAATGTTAATCTTCTAAGAGCTTCAACAATACTCCCCCTAAGATTTACATTGTCTTTGGTCCACATTGAACTCTTTTGTCTCATCTTTGATCTTGAACACGGGCTTCTATTTGTAGAGTTCCAACTCTCTCAAAGCCTTCTTGAATGCAGATTTGAACTTCTTTCAAAGATTTTATGATCTGCTCAGCATTCAAGATCCCAGAAAGGACTTTAGCATTTTTGTAGATCTTCCACCTTCATCTAGCACATGAATAGGTGAATCAGCAACAACTTTAAGAAATTCGAGTGAAGAATCCTCGGCAATCAAATTCTCTTATACGTATATATCAAAAAGATTAACAGGTAACAATCAAATGTTTAATTAATGAGTGTATTAGGTGCTCGAGTGAGTGAATCGGAGTGTTTGAGTTTGTGAATGAGTGAATGAATGAAAGAATCACAAATGTTTTTCAGGCGCATGAGCACTGTTTGTGCACATGAGGTTTAGACACATGGGCACTGTTCAGGCGCATAAGCACTGTTTAGGCGCTTGGGCACTGTTTAGGCGCATGAGACTAGATGAAATTTTTCACTTCAAACGTCTAACCATTGGAAATCTGGAACTCTTTAGGCGCATGAGCATAGATAATATGCCCAACACTTAACCAATTTTTCAGACACATGATAACTGTTTAGGCTCATGAGCTTGTCTGAAACACCCAACACTTGTACAAATTCTGATAAATCACCATACTCCTAATCTGGACTTGTGAGTACGGTTTAGGCGCATGGGATCCTTCCATGAGTCTTGACACTTGAACTTTTCTCATCTTTCATCTGAACACTATACAAACACATTAGCACTATTCACTCTCAATTTTCAAAACTTAGTCAAAATTGTTTAACTATCACTCAAATTTTCATTAATAACCCTTAATTTTATCATTTTTTGACATTTCAATTTCTTTTTATTTTTTACCATTTTATTTTTAATTTAAATTTTTAAAACAATTTCCCGTCATTTTAGTCTCTATTTAATTTTTACAAAAACAAATAATCTTATTTTTTTTGCAAGAAGATTTTCCACTGAATTTAAATTCTTTTTCAGGTTTATTTTTACATCATGTCAAACACACATATACTTGTAATTTCAGCTTTATCATTTTTATCCAAACACTCTTTATTTTTGATTTTTCACATTTTTGAAAATCAATTATTTTCTCTTTTTCATTTTTACTCCCACTAAACTTTTAAGTTTTATAAACTTAGAAGTTTCTTTTTCATTGCAAGAAGAGCTGCCAACCATTATTAACATGCCTGCACACAGAAAATCATGCAAAAATCAAATAAAATGATCTTAATTTATGTTTACCTCATCTTGAGCCACAACCCTAATATAGTCAAACATTGGTACATTAGGAGCACCAGTATTCATTGCTAGTCATTTGTATGAAGTTTCTGTCATATGCTCAAGAATCAATCTTTCACCACCAACTCCATAAGCATGATAATCATGATTGGCTTCATTTATGATCATCTGCAGGAATCTGGGATACATCAGATACTTATTTCTGATTCCTTTCTCCAAGTTAAAGACAAATCCATTCATAATCCAACAAGCCATGTTGAATCTTCTGTTTGTTGCAATGGCAACAATTGGAGATGCTATATCAACAGGAAAAGAGTTCCAACCCGTACTTTGTTTAGACATACCGTGTTGGAATATATAACATAATAATTTCCAGTGATTATACACTCTTGCTCAGAAAAATTGTTTATTCGGAAAGTTATCTGGATGACCCATGGCAATAAAAGTTTCTCTGCACTCATCAAAAGTTAAATCAGCCAAATCTTGTGGGTCATTAATTCCCAGCCTTAGAGCTTCTCGAATGGCTTGTTCAGATACTTCTAGCATATCTTCATTAGTAATAAAACCTCGAACAACTTTTCTACCTTCTCATCTCTTTCAACAGAAGCAGTGTTCCAAAATTTCTTGATTAATCGAGCATATATGACTGCTTGTGAACATATAGCATATACATACTTAGTCCTCAATAAGAATCTGATCACCTCTTCAAATCCAGTTGCTTCTTGAACATCTTCGTTAAGAAAAGCAGCTACATTATGCTTTGGTTCAACTTAAGCTCAGCCATCTGTATGCATAAAACAAAGAAATTTAGTCACACTTGAATTTGCAAAACTTAAAAACAAATTGTGATTTATCAATTTTGAACCAAAACACTTAAAAAAATTTTGTGTTTAAATATATCTCATTACATGAACAAGAGTATATTGGTTACAAGTTTGATTTACACAATTCATAATAATCAAGTAATGCATTAAATATCTTGAACTTTGATTAGATTTCAATTGAATTAGCATTTTTTTTTAACTTTCAAACTTAACTTTCACAAAAAAAAAATTTCTAAGTGTTCAACATACTCTGTCAAGAGCAGATTGCATTCAAGTTAATGTTTGAATGATTTAAACACACCAAATCATTGAAATTTTTCTCAAAATCAGATTAATGAATGAAATTTTGTGATAAATTTGACATTTTATTAACAATTTCATGAATTTGACTGTTCATATTCAAAACCCGATTCATGAAGTCATAATCATCAAGAACACAATTTGATGAAATACTGATTTAATCATTTCAATCTGTTTGAAAACAAGTTTCTATCATCAATCAATGTTCAATTTCAGTTGTTAATGCATATTATTGTCACAATTTTCAAATTTTCCTTCGAACTAGGGTTAATACGCCTAAACAGACATAAAACGCCCAATCGAATTCGAAGTATAAACTTGAAATTAGATGAATTTCATCTCGAAATGATGTTTGGATTCAGTGTATCTACCTATGAATCACAAGAATTTATACCAACTATCAATAATGATGAACTGAGTGAATCGGGTGAATGAGAGTCAAGAGTTTTTATCAGAGAATATGAGTGAATGAATGAAAAAAAACACAAGTGTTGAATATATATATAAGTGAAAATTTAGGCGCATGAGCATTGTTTATGCGCATGAGGTCAGGCGCATTAGCACTATTCAGTCGCATGAGACTAAATTTCAATAAGTTTTTCAGGCGCATGAGCATTGTTTGTGCGCATAAGGTTTAGACGCATGAGCACTGTTCAGGCGCATAAGCACTAATTAGGCGCTTAGGCACTGTTTAAGCGCATGAGACTAGATGAAACACCTAACACTTGGTAATTTTTTCACTTCAAACTTCTAACCCTTGGAAGCCTGGTACTGTTTAGGCGCATGAGCATAAGATGATACGCCCAACACTTAACCAAAATTTCAGACACATGACAACTGTTTAGGCGCATGAGCTTGTCTGAAACGCCCAACACTTGTAGAAATTTCTTATAAATCACCACACTCCTAATCTGGACTTGTGAGTACTGTTTAGGCGCATGGGATCCTTCCATGAGTCTTGACACTTGAATTTTTCTCATCATTTTCACACTCAATTTTCAACACCTAGTCAAAGTTGTTAGACTATCACTCAAATTTTCATTAATGACCCTCAATTTTATCATTTTTTTACATTTCAGTTTTTTTTTTATTTTTTTACCATTTTATTTTTAATTTAAATTTTTAAAACAATTTCCCGTCATTTAGTCTCTAAATTTTCAAATAGTCTTTATTTTGTTGCAAGAAGCTTTTCCACTTTTAAATTCTTTTTAGGTTTATTTTTACATCATGTCAAACACACACATACTTGTAATTAAGCTTTATCCTTTTTATCCAAAACACTCTTTATTTTTGATTTTTTACATTTTTGAAAATCAATTATTTTCTTTTTTTCATTTTTACTCCCCCTAAACTTTTTAGTTTTATAAACTTAGAAGTTTCTTTTTCATTGCAAGAAGAGCAACTAATCATTATTAACATGCGTGCACACAGAAAATCATGCAAAAATCAAAACTAAGCAGAATAAACAATCTACTATTTACAATTAAATCACATGCCTGCAGCGAGATCATATAAGTTTAAATCAGCACATTAAAAGAAAAAATGATAGATAGTCGTAGACAGTGATTAAATCCTGATCAAGTGTGTTCCAGGTCAGCATTTCAGCAGCAAAGGAGACACTAGATCTAAGGACAGAAAATGAGTGCTCTTGGCGAGATACTCAGCGCACTTACTTTTTCAATTCTTGGATTGATTAAGGTACTACTAGATATGACATTATGTAAGTCATAGACTTAGAGAGTTCTACTCTCATAAAGATCTACAAGAAATCACCTTTCTCAACTTGTTAACCTGACAAATACTCATAACCAGATCTCATGTTGATATTATGCACATTGGCATCTTTTTGCATCAAGTGAGAATATCCAAGTCTCTAATTACTTACAACAAAGGATATCTCGTCACTTCAGGTCTATGATGACTCATAACAAAGAAGTGATTAGATGCTTTAAATTAATTAGAACTCAATGGTTATTCATATCGCCACCAGGTGTGAGATTATGACTTAACAAGCAATAAATTTAAGAAGTCAACACTACTCATTGGTACTAAAATGGACAAACATGAATGCATGATTGATTTAGTTTAATCACAAGAATTTACTTTTTCAGTATAATTGCATGAGCTTACCTGCACATCATATCTGATCACGTCAGACTTTAGTAGCGAGTGAAGTATGTAACTGAGCAGAACTAATGTATCTATCATTTCTTACAAATTGCAAAGGCAGATTCAGTCCTAAACAATTAACTAACAAGAAAAACTATATTTTTTGTGTTTTTCTTTTATATTTTTCTCTTTTGATTTTGCAATTTTCTAATTTTTATTTGCTTTTCCTTTTTCTAATAAGCATACACACACAATATATACAATCAAGCAGTTAACTTTGATAGTTTCTCCTTTGGTTTTCTCAATCAAATAAGGGAGGGTTCTTACCATTTTATGACTCAATAACTGAAAACTCAAAACCAATTTTTAAAGATGGTTAATAAGTCCAATTGACTCGACCAAATATTCAAATCAACCCGGTAAAAAGGCTTTTGTAAATAGGTCAGCCAACTGTTTTTTAGTTGTGATTTGAATCAAAATGATTAAACCTTTTTCAGAGTTATCTCTAAGAAAATGATATCAAATCTCGATATGTTTTGTTTTTGAGGGTTGGACAGGATTAGCTGTAATAAACATAGCAGCAGTGTTATCAATGTAAATAGGAGTTTTAAGAAAATTGAACCCGTAATCCAGCAGTTGGTTTTGTAACCAAAGGATTTGAGAACATCCTGCTGAAGCAGCTATGTACTCAGCTTCTACGGTTGAAACAGAGACATTTGTTTGTTTCTTACATTGCCATGAGAATAATCTGGGACCTAAAAACTAACAACCACCCGTCGTAGATTTACGATCTTGACAACATCCTCCATAATCACTATCTATATATCCATGTAGGTTGAAGTTACCTTTATAAGGATGTCATAGCCTTAAAGCTGGTTTTCCTTTGAGATACATTATATCAGGTCTAGATGCAGTAAGATACATCAAAGAACCAATCATGGATCTGTATAAAGTTTGGTCGACATATTTTCCTTTTGGATCAGGTTTAATCTTGGAATTTACATCAGCTGGAGTTCTTATGGATTGACAATCTTGCAGTTTAAATTTCTTCAAGAGTTTATCAACGAATTTCTTTTGGTTGATAAAAATTCCATCTGACTGCTTCACTTGAAGTCCAAGGAAAAAATTAATTTCCCCCATAGAACTCATTTGGAAATGAGACTTCATTATTTCTTCAAATTCATTGCACAAGTTTGGACTTGTAGAACCGAATATAATATCATCAACATACACATGAGCAAATAAGAGATCATCAGCATCCTTCTTAATAAACAAAGTAGGATCAATTTTCCCTCACGTGTATCCATGTTGGATCAAATGTTATGATAACGTTTCATACCAGATTCTAGGAGCTTGATGAGACCATACAATGCTTTGCTAAGCTTGTACACACGATGAGGAAATTCTAAATCTTCAAAACCTAGAGTTTGCTTGACATACACATCATCGGTGATTGGTCCATATAGGAAAGCACCTTTAACGTCCATTTGATACACCTTGAATTTCATGAATGATGCATAAGCCAGGAAGACACAAATTGATTCAAGTCTTGTAACTGGAGCAAATACTTCATCATAATCTATTCCTTCTTCTTGGGTGTAACCTTGTGAACGAGTCTCGCTTTGTTGCGAACAACAATTCCCCGATCGACTGTTTTGTTTCTAAACAATCATTTTGTGCCTATGGCATTTTCTCCTTTAGGTAAATCCACAAGCTTCTACACTTCCTGTTTGCGGAATTGTAATAATTTTTTTTAGGAACAATTTGAGATAGAAAACATGAGTATAAGCAAAGGTTTGCTTGTTCTGATTGACTTCTCGTCGTTCTTTCATTCAATGGACCGATAATCTGAGATGTTGGATGGTTCTTGTGAACACGAGATGTTGGAATCTCTTTCACTTGAACATGAACATCCAGATTAGATTGGTTCAAGTAGGAAAGATGATGCAATAAATTCGAAGAATATGGATTGAAATTTGGAACTTGAGTCGGTGAGTTGATAAAATAATCAAGATTATCAGTACCAACTACATCACCAGAAATCGATGACGTTCTGGACACAGGTTGTATAATTTCCGGACCATCATTAGGAAAAGGTTGTGAAACATTTGAATTTTTTGAAATGGGATTGTGACAACCAGTTAAAATCAGGTCAATGCTAGCTCAATGCTGTCTGATAATAATAATATTTATTTATTTTCTTTTGACACGTTTGACTATCTATAACTTTGACCAATGTTTCCTGCGAGCCTCATTGTCAATTAACCGTTTGAGACTAAGAGTAATAATAGCTAATAATAATAATAATAACTAATAATAATAATAATAATGAAATTAATTTTAATTGATATGTTGGCCATGGTGCATGGTTGACAACTAATCCATTATGAGTGTATATATGCACACTTACACACACTCTTTACACACACACACTAACACTAAACCTTTCACATTCCCACTTCCACACCACCTCCCCATTGGTTTCTTTCCCCCACTTAAGAACCACCACCGCCACCCTCCCTCCTACCGCCACCGGTGAACATCACCGCCACCAATCGCCGCCGCACCATCCTCCGACATCAACAACCGCAGCCATCAACCATCGCTGCACCATCACCGAGACCACCATCGCCCGCCATCACCAATCCCACCCGAGAACCACCATCACCGGAGCGTCCTCTACCGCTAAGCACCACAACCACCAACCGTCGCCGCGTCACCACCTCCATCGACCGCCGGCAACCACCTGCCAACCCCCCCCCCGTTCGTGACCATCACCATCAACCCGTCACTCCACCACCTGCGAATACCCAACCCCCACCCTCTTGGCTGCCGCATGAACCACCACCATAGAGAGACTTTCATCTATCTTCCACTCGAGTCAAGATTGTGAGGATTTCAGTTAGTTCTTCGTTAAAGAGCTTGAAAGTGAAACCGGGTCGAAAAGATTTGTGAGCTAACGCTAGAAACCATTGATTTAGGCTTGAGGTATACTTGTTTGGGTTAATTTATCTATATCTATTCATGCATGGATGATCAAGATGGAAATCTTGATGAAACATTGTTTGCCCGCTTAGTTGTTTTTGGAATGTTTATATATTGATGAAAAATGGGTTTTGATTTGGTTTATAATCTGAAAATGGATGTTGTTGTAGTTTAGTTTGATAAATCTTATTATTTGAAAGATTTTGGGTTTTTAAGAATGTGTATAGATGTATGTATATATTGCCTATGCATGCTGTATGTGTAGATGAAAAGATTGGTCTAATGTATTTCATAAGGATGATAAGTTGGATGGATAATTAATGTTGGACATATAAGAACCTTTGGATGAATAGGGACTTTTGGACAAATAAAAAGATGATTTGGCTAGGAGAAATGGAGGATATTGTTAGAAGTAACATTTCTAGAAAAATGACTAAGTGGTAGTGTTAACATAATAATCAAAACATGATTAGAAAAGCTTCATTGAAGGATTTGATTAAAATAAGTAAAAGACCTTGAGACAATATTTAAGATCAACAGAAAGTTATAAAAAGATAACTTGACTAAAATAACGTTTTTAAAAACTTCAAGACTATTGCAAAATAAATTTTTATAAAATAAGATTTTTACGAGTAAATTATGACTAATAAAAAGTAAACTTATGTAAATATACTTTAAAAATCATCAAAAACAAGTTAGAGTATTTTTAAATTTAACAATATGAAATTCATAAATAATATCATTTTTATCAAAAGAATATATATATGTAAAATATATATTTATAAAGAAAAAACACAATATTTTGAAATAACATACGCAAATCATAGTGAGAACTAACGACTAATTAAGTATAGTTGCATGACATAGATTGTTAGTTGGAAATTATAATAGTCTGCATAAGAAAGGATTATAGATATAAGAAATGGCCAGTATTATTGTTAGATATAAGTGTATTAATAATAACCCGCACCAAATAAAATGACTTCTTAAAAACTCCTGTAACAGTTTTAAAAAGCGTTTTTATGTTAAGAAGGGTCAAATAAGTTGGGTGAACAGCATTCTAAAAACAAGCTTTTCGATTATTAAAGTAAGTCTTTCACGTTTAGGATCATGATAAGATCGGTGCAAGAGCTTAAATCAGAGATTTGATCGCGAACGAAGGTGAGTTCTTCGGCCCCATTTTAAACATTGTTTGAATTAAACTGCTTTTGGGGGAAAAGCATGTATGTTTAATTATTTTATATATGATGGGTAAACGAGTATAATAGATGTTATGATGGTATAAGTTGAGGCAATAGTATCGGTGAATACTATTGGGCTCTAAATCCACTCATAATCATTAACCTCGGGGAAGCCGCAGACTATATTGGTAGATCTATCAGGTTAGAAGGGCCCTCTCTCGCGACCAGTCGCGCTAATCAGGTTGTAGTGAGTGAGTTTATATGTCTGGATAGTTGTGGGGCAACAACGTGTTTCTTGGCTTGATTATGGACTTATGACCTGAATTAATCATAGTACCTAGCTAGTCTATGTTGAGTATATTATCTCGCTACATCATATAACTTTTCTTGGAAAAATCGAATGTTTCAATTTATGAAAACCCGAATGCTCATCAACTTTATGTTGACTAGTATTTTCTCATGCTTTTCAGGGTTATAGGTATGCTCGATTGAGGAAAGGATGGAAATGTGTCTGGGAAAGGCCAAACGTTTTTTTTTATGTTGACTACTGTTCTGATTATAATAATAAACTTGTTGTTTTTTGTAAATTGAACATGATAATGTAAATATGTTCTTGAACTTCTTGTTATGAAAAGATAGTCAACTTAATAAATGTTAACGTTTGACTACAATCGTTGGAATAATTCCAACTTCTGTTATCACCACGTCAAGTGACTTTCCGCTGCGATTTTCGGGGTGTGACAGAAGTTGGTATTAGCGCCAATGGTTATAGCGAACTAGAAAAGTTTTCTAAAAAGAGAAAAATCTAGACTATAACCTTTAAAAGTTTTTAAGATTCCATAGACATTTCCATCTTTCGAGCATTACGCTAGGCAAAGGTGTAGAGCTAACCTAGTTATAACTAATTCTAAGACTTTAATTATTCATTTAGCATAGATTAAGTTAGCGTATTATGTTAGATTAATAAGTGTAGGTGTATTATTCTTCTATAGATGTTTGATCAGGTGAACAAGGAGGATATTCCAGATGTTAGTAGCAGCACTAAGGGTCCATCATCACCCGTATCCACCATGCCATGGTATCACCCATCTCAGCCATCGTTTGCGGCTACCTTTTACCCGGGCATGGGGGACTCGGGAAACGGATGGATTTCTAAGTCTGATGATGAGGATTCTGCACCAGTTACAGCCGCACTTGAGCCGATTCCTGAGGCTCGGACTGAGCATGAGCTTGAGGATCAGGCTCAAGGGGATGATCAGCCAATCGAGGAGAGGAGAGATATTATGGGCTAGTTGGTTTGGCTGAGGGAGTGAGATCCCGACAGCAGTGACACCCGTTGCACCTATCCCTCCTATGCGACACCCACCGAAGATTCGGTTGGTGTATGAACGGAGAAAGCGAAGGGAGTTGAAGAGAGTGATTGTTGAGGATGAGTACATGTATGGAGCGCTTACACCCAAACGGGCTAGATTGTTTGATGAGCAGTGGGACTGGATTATGGATACCATGTGAGGGTGTGCCTCGAGAGATGGGATTCCTTCTACCTTTGAGGTGGGTGAATCATCTACTACTCTACGTGGGATTTCTATTGATGGTGGGCCTATTGAGCATGTGGTGGCTACCCTGACAGCTCAGTGCATTCATTACGAGAAGGAGCTACTTGGGATGAAGAAGAAGCTGAGGATTCAAGACGAAGTGGGCCAGGCTATGGATGGGAGATTGATGACGATCGAAGAAGAGAGAGTATTAGAGGACAGTGCTTTGAGTCAGATCCATTTTAGAGTATCAGATTTGGAGACTAGTATTTTAGAGACTAGAAATAGATTGACTCTGGCAGAGCAAAGGGCTGATGCTACCGAAGCAGCGTTAGTGGTGGCCCAGCAGCAGACCATACTGATGGGAGAGAGAGTCGAGACTGCCATGGCAGTGGCCACATTCTGCATGATGTTGATTTCTTATGGGATCAAGCCGGAGTGCTTGAGTATTTCGATCAAACTTAAAACTTATTTTGATGTTATTTTGTGTTGGCCTTTGAACTAATTATTCTTTTGGTGGTTGACTTGACTTATGATTTGGGCACTTGATGTATAAATGATCAACATGTTATTTTGAAATTATTAGAATATTATTATTAAAATTATGATTACTGAATTGAGAAAATGATGTTACATGTGTGACTTGGAATAATGAACTAATCAACTATTATAAGTCTCAAACGTAAAACGATAACTAAACCCCTTCTTTCCCTACCTGGATAGCAGAACTTTAAACATGCCACCTAGAACATGAAATGCGTCATCAAACGGAAACCCTAATCTACCAACAACCGCTGAAGAATTAGCCCAGATAATAACACAACATGTCAAATCAGCTTTGGAGCAACATGATGCTAACATAGCAGCCTGATCAAGAGGTGGACATGGAGTGGCTAGTAATGGAATGGGAAATGGCTCCAATATAAGTTCAGGTGTTGGTGCAAATAATGGTTTAGGTATGAATGGAAATCCAGGCAGTTCATCTGGTGGACAACTTCAAGGATGTTCGTATAAAACATTCCAAGGGTGCAATCAAAGAACCTTTACTGGTGCTGAAGGACCGTTAGATATTGTTCAGTGGATAGAAAAGATGGAAGCTGTTATAGCTATAAGCAGCTGTTCTGATGATCAAAAGGTTATGTACGCAACCTGTTCTTTCCAAGATGCAGCGTTGTCTTGGTGGAACTCCCAACGTCAAATCTTGGGGGATTCCAATGCTTATGAACTCACATGGGAACAACTGAAGGAGATGATGCTTCATGAATATTTCCCCCAAAATGAATTGTAGAAAAATGAGACAGAACTCTGGAACGTTACAATGGAAGGTGCTGAAATACGAGCCTACACTTTTAGATTCAACGATCTTGCCAGATTGGTACCACGAATGGTTACACCAATATGTCTGAATCGAGAGGTATATTTGGGGATTAGCACCTCAAATAAGAAGTAATGTTACAGGCTCAAACCCTACCATCATTCAGAGTGTTATAGCTATTGCTCATTCGCTGACTAATGATGCGGTGCGTAGTGGAACACTGATCAAGAAAGACGACTATGGAAAAGGAGTAGTGGGAATTGATTAGAAGACTATCAAGTATAAGAAAAGGTCATTTGATGGGAAAAGAAAGTGGTTCGAAAGTTCCAGGAAGCAAGCAAATGTCAAGAAAGGTTTCAGTCAAGGGTTTGAACGAGCATATGTCGTAACTTCTAGCAATAAGAGGCAAAACAAAGAATTTCAAGGGAAATGCAACAAATGTGGATATCTTCATGGTGGTGAATGTAAAGTCTACACTCGTTGTCATAAATTTGGACACCTAGGTCAAAATTGCCGGACTAAACCTGATGTTAAAATAACGGGAAATGATCGTGCTTGTTTTGAGTGCGGCATCGTGGGACATTTCAAGAGGTATTGCCCAAAATTGAATGGGCCCAAGGCCAGAGGAAGAGCCTTTGAGATGAATGCTAGAGATGCGCGTCAGGAACCGACAGTGGTCAACAGTACATTTCTTGTTAACAATCAGTATGCTTCTGTTTTGTTTGACACTAGTGTCGATTTAAATTTCGTATCCAAAGAATTTGAGCCATCATTAGGTGTAAAACCTTGTAAGTTAAATAAGAAATACATCATTGAATTAGCTAACGGGATGAAAATGGAATCAAGTGAAGTAATTAAGAATTGCACCATACAACTTAATGATCGTCCCTTAGCATCGATCTATTACCTGTCAAACTTAGGAGTTTCGATGTAGTCATCGGAATGGATTGGCTTTCTCGAAACCATGCTAAAGTAGTATGCTACGAGAAGATTATACGCATACCAACACTCGACAATGAAGTATTAATTATTCAAGTAGACAAAGGGAATCCTTCTTTAAAAATTGTTTACGTTATGAAAGCTTATGGATATTTAAGTAAGGGACATCTAGCTTTTTATTAAAAGTTGTTGACATCAAGAATGATGTTGGACCAAAAGAACCAATGAGCCTGATCAGAAAAACCTTTAAGTCCCACGGACATTACAACAACTGAAGTAGTCTGCAACAGCTGAAGACATCAGCTGATAACAAGGTCTGAAGACAAAGTCTGAAGTTAAAGAGCTGAAGACAAGTCTGAAGTGAAAGAGCTGAAGACCAAGTCTGAAGACAAGAGCTGAAGACAAAGTCTGAAGCTAAAGAGCTGAAGACAAAGTCTGAAGTGAAAGAGCTGAAGACAAAGTCTGAAGTGAAAGAGCTGAAGACAAAGACTGAAGACCAAGTTTCAGATGATTGTCACAACAGCTGAAGAAAACCTCTTCAGTAGTTGTGATGGTTTCCTTTCAGTAGTTGTATTTCTTTTCTGTACTTGTAGTTTCAGTAGTTTATGTTTCTTCGTGTACTTAGAATACTCTGAGATGTTCTCAGTTGTTGTGAACATTCTCAGTAGTTTGCTTACTTTCAGTAGTTTGTAATAATTCTGTTAGACGTCACTATCAAGTGACATCAGCAGACGTCACATTCCTTTATATAAGGAATGCTGACCTAATTGTAATTGGTGCAGCTTAGAAAAACCTAGCAGCCGCGATAACCGAAGCATGTGTGCATGAATGTTATCATCCCTTTGCAGAAAACCCTATTTCTACATAACCGTGTACTGTTCCATTGAATATTTATTGTGTTCTTGCTATATTTGCTTAATTCTTGCTCTAATTCCGCTGTGATTCAACTCTAATTGATCAAACTTAGATCACTGATCTTGACAAATGGTATCAGAGAGGTTAATCATTGATCGGTTTAACAATTGATCATTGAAACTGCTATTTTGATATCTATAGTTTGATCGAATTAGCATATGTGCAAGAATTGGTTATAAAGATTTATTTTCTGCTGCTTCTGGTTATTTAATTTGAGTTTCTTCTTGGTTCTTATTGAGTTTGTTGTGTTTTGTGCTAAATCTTTTGAAACTTGATTGATTTGGTTTGAATCTGAGAATGACTACTCCATCTAATGATCCTCACAATACTGGCTCCTCAACCAAGCCTCCGATGCTGGTTAGGAGTGAGTATAACATATGGCAACGAAGAATGCTCCATCACCTGTCTATTAACAGTTCAGGTTGTTGGACATCTGTGGTTCACGGTCCACACAAGCCTATGGTGAACAATCCGGAGACCAATCAAATGTTCCGAAAAAGAAGGAGCAATACTCAGATGAAGATCGTAAACTGTTTGAGATTGATGCTAAAGCCCATGGAATTCTGGCCATGGCACTGCCGAATGAAATCTATTCTGGGCTTATGCATCATGAAACTGCTCATGACCTCTGGAATGCTTTGAAGGAACAATTCGGAGGAACTGATGAGGTCTTAGCAAACAACAGAGAAATCCTCGCCCAACAATATGAGACATTCTCTCATAGGAAGGGTGAGACACTGACTCAACAGTTTGAGCGTTTCTCCTGCTTGATCTCTGAGCTGAAAATGGTCAAGCATGAGTATACTAACAGCCAGATGAACAACAGATTCCTCAGATCACTGCCTGAGAGATGGGACACATACACTATTATCCTACGCTCCAGTGCAAATCTGGATAGCCTATCTCTCACCCAACTCCATGGGAAACTGCTTACATTTGAAAGAGAGATAGAGTAGAAAAGGAAACTGGCATCATCAGGAAAGCTCTCTGATGACTTTGTACCAGGTAACACTGCCTTGGTCGGTCATGAGTCAGAATATGCTGGATCAGAAAGTCATTATGATGAGCATATAGATTTCTCTTCAAACAGTTCTGATCATGCATTTGTTGGTGTTGACAGTCATTCTGGGTGTAATAGTGATAATTTATGCTTTATCATGGATGATTTGCAGGGTATTGTTGATGATGATTTAGAAGAGATGGATATTTTGAGCCAAATGGCCCTGATCAATATCAGATCTCAAAAGTTCTACAAGAGAACTGGTAGGAAATTTCCAGGACTCTCTGGCAAAACCAAATTGGTTTTGACAAGAGTAAGTTGAGGTGTCACAAATGCCACAGGCTTGGGCACTTTGCAAGAGAGTGTAGATCAACTGGATCTAACTCCTCTGCACCCTTTGTGACCTTTCCAAGCAATAGTTCACAAAACAAAGGGCAACATCCTGCTAGTTCTGGTCATCACTCACAACCTCAATCTCCTGCATACTTTGTCCCTCAGGGTCCAATGCCATATCCTTATCCCTGCTATTACATGCCACAGCCAAATCCAGTTCATGTCCCTATAGCACAACAACCTCAAGCCCTACTTGAGCCTCAACCATCTCCATCACAATCTCAACCTCATCACAGCTTCTTCACACCAGGAGTTATTGACTGGAGCAGCTTACCAGATGATCTTTCTGGTTTCAATGAGCAATTATTGCTGGTGCTGGTCAACATGGTGGTGAACATCCTTTTGGGAATCTTGCTCTCATGGCCCTGGAGTCTACTGAGGGTTCCTGCTCAGATGCTTCATCTTCACAGGTAACCCAGATATCTTCTGAGGCTAAAGCCAAGTTGTGTTCTGAATCATGCATAGCTGCCTTTGTCTCTATTAGAGAGGCAAATGTAGCTTTAATCAATCAAAATCTTGAGCTTGAGAAAACTATTTCCAAAAGAAAAGATGAGTATGTGTCTGCACTTAATGACAAGATGATGAGATTTACAAGCTTAAATGCCAACTTAATGATGAAAAGGCTAAGGTAGAGATCATACTCGAGAACCACAGAAGTCTCAAGGAGACACTTACAGCTACCCAAGTTGAGTGTGACCGATGGGTAACATCCGCAAGGGATTTGAAATGCTTCTCAGCAAGCAAACAGCTTCAAATGTGAAGTTTGGAATAGGTTACAATCATACTGCACCACCTACTGATTTTACTTCAAAATCAATAGTAAAATCTGAAGGTGAAAGTAATTTCCAAACCACATCATCATGTGATTTATCCTCAATGATAATACAAAATTAGAGGATGAAGTCAGTGTTAAGATCTCAGCAAATCAATTGCCTGATGGTTTAAATGCTGATAAACACATGAAGCTGAGAAATTCAGATGTTGTTCCTCAAAGTACTCCAAGTACTGAAGGGCAAGTCATAACATCTGAAAAGCATTTCAAATCTGATGAAATAAAAGGATTAACAACTGCTGAGGAATCTATCATACGGTCTTTCAGGACGGATAGAGAACAGCTGAAGAACAAGTCTCAGTTGTTACCGATCCTTCAGTACTTAACACAAGTACTGAAAGGAGGAAAGTACTGAAGATCACACCTTCAGTAGTTTCCACTTCAGCAGTTGATCAATCCAAGATGAAGAATAAGCCATGTGAAATATGTGGTAAATTCAATCATCTATCTGATGAATGCTGGTACAAAAAGGGTTCCAAACTCAACAGAGATAAGCTCATTAAAGAAGAGATAAATAAAATGAAAAATGAGTTTGAAACCAAGTTTGTACCACAGTCATCTCAAACTGATAAACCCAAGGCCTCACCAAAATCCAAAAAGAAGGATGGGGTTTATCAGAAAACAGCTGATAGTGTTCCTCATGATAAACATCAGACGAAGTCTGTGAATTTCAAGAAGGAGGAAATGGTGGGTCACAGGAACTCATCAAAAACAAGTACTGATGTGTCAAATGAGCTGAAGGCTTTAGCAACAAATCAGACACAACTTGTTATGATGGTTCAGCATTTGTTGGGGAGAGTTAACCAACTAGATGCACCTGTGATCAAACCACTGAAAAGGAAATCCAAGCCCAAATCTAAGAATTCCATTTCAGCACCATCTCCACCTTCATCAGCTGTTAATCATGAGAACAAGTTATGGTTAAATCTGTTGATGAAAACAGACCCAAAACCAAAAAGGTTTGGGTCTCTAAAGCTAACTAGTTTCTTATGATAAATGCAGGGTTCTTCAGCATGCCAAAGAAGCATCTGGTATGTAGACAGTGGAGGATCTATGCATATGACTGGGAGCAGTTCTCTTCTTAATGACTACTCTCAAGGAAAGAAGGGATTTGTCTCATTTGGAAATGATGCTAAGGGTTACATCATCGGGAAAGGATTTGTGTCAAATGGAGAAATCAGATTTGATGATGTTAACCATGTGGAGAATCTCAAGTATAATCTACTGAGTGTCAGTCAGATGTGTGATAAAGGGCATGTTGCACTTTTCACAAGCCAGAACTGCCGGATTCTGTCTTCCAAAGTTCTGAGGCTGATTGACAAGGTATTGGATGAACATACTCTCCTGAAGGCCAACAGGATAGGAAGAGTATATGCCTTGGATTTGTCAAAGAAGATTGCATTAAAAGGTCATCCTTGCCTGTTCTCCAAGGCCTCTCCTCAGGAATCTAAACTGTGGCATAGAAGGCTGGGTCATGTTAATCTCAAAAACATGAATCAGCTGATCCACAATAGTTTAGTAAGAGGTCTACCAATAAAGGAGTTCCTCTGTGATGAAACCTGCACTGCTTGTTTAAAAGGAAAACAACACAAAGTCTCATTCCCTCCTATAGAAGAACCAAAGTCCACTGCCTGCTTGCAATTACTGCACATGGATCTCTTGGTCCTGTGAGAGTAATGAGCATGGCAAAGAAGAAATACTGTCTGGTAATTGTGGATGATTACTCCAGATTTGTATGGACCTTCTTCTTGCATTCAAAGGATGAGGCTGCTCAGACAATTATTAACTTTGTGTTGTATGTTGAGAAGCAGTATTCCCTATCAGTCAAGTGTATAGAAGTGATAATGGAACTGAATTTAGAAACCATACACTTGATGATTTCTACCTTTCAAAAGGAATCAAGAGGCAGTATAGCATCCCAAGGACTCCAGAACAAAATGGAGTAGTGGAGAGAAAGAACAGGACCCTAATTGAAGCTGCAAGGTCCATGTTGGCTGACTCTGGTTTGCCACTGACCTTTTGGGCTGAAGCTGTCAACACAGCATGCTATGTGCAAAATAGAGCTTTAGTGAATCAGAGGTTGATGAAGACTCCTTATGAAGTTCTACATCATTTGGCTCCTCTAATTTCATTCTTCAGAGCATTTGGGTGTCCTTGTTACATTCTCAACACAAAGGATCAACTCCAAAAGTTTGATTCTAAGGTGGATGCAGGGTATTTTGTTGGGTACTCATCCACTTGCAAGGCTTACAGAGTGTTCAACTGTAGAACAAAGATGGTTGAAGAAACCTTGCATGTGAAGTTCAATGAATCTCCTAAGGACAAAATCCACAAAACCCTGTGGAGTTGTTTGATCTGGACATACTGCAATATGTTCCTTATCAGCCTCCAGCTGTTGCAGATCATGTGAATTCATCACCTTCTGCAGCTAGTCATCCATCTGGTGGTACTGATGTCATGATGATCCCAGTACTCACCTATTCAAGTTTAGTGATCAACTGCCTGAGTCTACTCAACTTGATGTTCCTGTAGCTTCAGTAGCACCATCCACAACAAATGCTGATGAGATTTCTGAATCCTCTACTTCATTTGACCTGCCATCTAACACTTGGTTTCAAGAATCTGGATCAACATCTGTTGCTGCTGAGCGTGCTACAAACACTTGCACAGATCTCATAGTGTATCAAGAGCTGAAGAATCACCCAACGTCTCAAATCATTGGTGATATCAATGCTGGTGTCTCAACTAGAAGTCAATTGTCCAACTTCTGCTTCTATGCTCTTTTCATCAGTCAGCAAGAGCCAAAGAACTATCATATTGCATTAAGAGACAATGGATGGGTTGATGCCATGCAGCTTGAGCTTCTTCAGTTCAAAAAGCAGCAAGTGTGGGAACTGGTTCCTCTACCCCCAGGTAAGTGTGCAATAGGCACTAAATGGGTGTTTAGGAATAAAACAGATGAAAATGGGCAATTGTCAAGAACAAGGCCAGACTGGTTGTCCAGGGGTTTTCACAAGAAGAAGGTATTGATTATGATGAAACCTTTGCCCCTGTAGCCAGACTGGAGGCAATTAGATTGTTCTTAGCCTATGCTGCATTCCACAATCTTAAAGTTTTTCAAATGGATGTCAAAAGTGCATTTTTATATGGTAAAATAAAAGAAGAGGTTTATGTGTGTCAACCACCAGGTTTTGAGGATAATAAACATCCTGATTGGGTGTATAAACTTGATAAGGCTCTTTATGGGTTGAAAACAAGCTCCTAGAGCCTGGTATGAAACACTGTCAAATTTTCTTCTTCAGAATAATTTCACTAGAGGCTCCATAGATAAAACTTTGTTCATTAAGAAAGTGGGTCAGCATAAGCTCCTTGTTCAAATTTATGTTGATGATATTATTTTGCTTCCTCTGATCCACAGTTGTGTGATGCATTTACAAAGTTGATGCAACAAAATTCGAAATGAGTGCCATGGGAGAATTACAGTTCTTTCTAGGTTTGCAAATCAAACAAAAGGCTGATGGAACTTTCATTCATCAGTCAAAATACACAAAAAGTCTTTTGGCAAAGTTTGATTTACAAACACTGTAAGCCCTGTTCTACTCCCATGTGCAGCACCACACAACTGGATGCAGATCAGAAAGGTAAAGCTGTTGATGAAACACTTTACAGATGTATGATTGGGTCCTTGATGTACTTAACAGCTTCTAGACCAGATATTATGTTTGCAACTTGTGTTTGTGCTAGATTTCAGGCTGCTCCTAAAGAGTCTCATTTGATTGCAGTCAAGAGGATCTTTAGATATCTGCAAGGTACTCAATCTCTAGGTCTTTGGTATTCCACTGGGCACTCTTGCAAATTAGTTGCTTTTTCTGATAGTGACTATGCAGGGTGTAAATTAACTAGAAAATCAACTTCTGGTGGATGTCAATTCCTAGGCAACTGTTTGGTTTCTTGGCAGAGTAAGAAACAAACATCTGTTGCTACATCCACTGCTGAAGCCGAGTACATTGCTGCTGCAAGTTGTACATCTCAGGTACTCTGGCTTCAGAATCAATTACTGGATTATGGCATTACAGAGACTAAGACTCCATTACTAATGGATAGTGCTTCAGCTCTTTGTATTGTCAAGAATCCAGTCCAGCACTCTAGGACCAAACATATTGAGATCAGACACCATTTATTAGGGATTGTTTTGAAAAGGTCTGATTGATCCAAAGTTGTTCCTAGTGCTGATGAGCTTGCAGACATATTTACTAAGCCTTTGGACAGTTCAACTTTCAAAACCTAGTGTTAAGGCTTGGTATGCTGCAGCTAGAATAAGTGACAACTACTGATGATCTCAGTCAACAAGTACTGATGAGCATTCGTATAATACTGTCACAAATAAGTACTGAAGTTCTTTTATCCTCAGTAGTTTTCATAACTACTGAAGACTAATTACTAAAAGTACTGAAGTACTCATCTGTTGAAAAGAACTGATGTGGTTACAACTACTGCTGTAGTTACAACTGCTGATGTCAGAATAACAGATAAGTACTGATGACCTATGAAACATCTGAAAACTCAGACAAAGTCTGATGAAGTGTTGAGGTCAGAATGAAACAGCTGATGAGCTAAGAATTGACGACAAACTGATGATGAGAAATTTTTCTCTTCAGTTGTTTCTACAATGCTGCTTCACTTCAAACAACTGAAGCCAAAACCATGTCTTCAGTAGTTCACAACTACTGATGACTAAACCAAGTCTTCAGTTGTTCAACACCTTAAGGCAAACCATGTCTTCAGTAGTTTCAAACTACTGATGAAAATACCAAGTCTTCAGTTACTTCTGAAAGTTAAAACCAGGTCTTCAGTGTTTTCAAACAACTGATGACAGCACCAACACTTTCAGTCGTTTTATATCAGCCTTTTCTTACCCTATAAATACCTAAACCTACTTTCAAACGTTTCATTAGCCGTTTTCCGTCCTTCACTCTCTCACAATGGCGACCATGAAACTCAAACCCAGACACAACTGTGTTGCCTACCTCTCGAAATCGGCCTTCTGGAACAAATTTGATAACGCCATCGATCTTATGGTAGATTCCCAGTACCGAACCGCGTTTCTTCTGAATCCTACCATATACCCCGATTCCCTAAGCCATTCTGGACCAACGTCTCTGTGCAAACTGGTGAGAATGATAGCCAAATCACTCTCCAGTCGTTGGTCAAACCAGAAACAGGTGGTCATCACTCCGACATCATCGACAAACCTAGACTACATGATGCCACCTGTGTCACAGAATACCCGAAAGGCACAACCGATATGTCTTTCATCAACAACGGGTATGAAGGAGACTTAAGTGCTACCACCATTCTGAAGAAGCACTTCCATGATGCTGAACGTCTTATATTCCACATGGTGAATGTCTGCCTTGCACCAAAAAACCTCCTGGGATCAGATGTCCTCCCGATGGCAACAGGTATTATACTTATCTTTGAACGACAAACTTTAAATTTTTTGAGATAGTTTTTATGGAACTAAAGGATCTGGCCTTTGAAACCTGTGGCAAACAGATGGATATTATATCCCAGGTTTCTCATGGCCATAATTTTAAACACAGCTAAAATCAGACGGCCTTGTTGGCCTTGGAGTCCCTGCTCCGGCTGTATTGCCTGAAGTATACTCAGGCACAACTCTGACCCTACAATGAAAGGGGTTGCCCGGCTGCTCAAACCCAAGCAGCGGGAACCCACAGCCTCCACTTCCAGATCCAAAGTCCCACCAAAACCCAACACCAAAAAGCCCAAAAGGCTACTCAGGGAGATGAGTCCCCTGAGGATGCCCCTGTACCACCAATACAGGAAACACTTACTGGTTCTAACCCCCCAGTAGTGTCAAAGACTCCACCAGCCCTACCGCTCGGCATCCTCTCAACAGGATCCTGATGCAACAAAAATTGGGGATACCACAATGCTGGAACCTATCTCAATTGAGAAGGTTACCATTGAAGAGCACCAGTCACCCGGGTGCAATCTGCTTCAAACCTATCTCCAAATGCAACCGCCCCTCAAAGCCCAACATTATTGTTGCACAAGTGTTGAGTCAGTGCATTCCTCTCCTCCTCCCCAGACAACCAATTACAATGGGAGAACCTCAACAGCTGAGGAAGAGGACCAAAATGCTGCTGATAACCCACAGCACAGGGGTTATAATTCAATCTCCCGTGTAGAGGAGGAGGTTAGAACATCTGGTGAGGCGCCACTTCTACTGATTCAGCAAATGAACCAGGATGAAGTTGGTAACATCTCTAAGACCTCACCAGAGGCAACTGCCGATGAAGGACTCAGTCTGAGGCAGGAAGTCCCCAGAACCAAGAACAAGGGCACATGCTACAACTGATCTACACTCAGGGCATGTACATCCTGATTCAATCAGGAGGTCAGGTGATTCAGCAAAAACTGATGATGACCTGGGCTTTTCTACGATGTCTTAGCCCATAACACAATCCTTGAGGCTGAGGTGAGCAGACTCAAAGAACTGCTTGCCAAAATGTCTCAGGATCAAAGTCCATCTGCCCAATAAACCCACAGATGGCACCTTCATCTGAAGGTTCCCCAAACACTCCGCACTTCACTCAACTGAGCCACCAGCACTGTTGTTGGCACCACCTCTCAGGGACAGAACCCCTCTGAGCAGATGGTTGCTACATTTCAAAATTCCTTACCTCTTCACTCCCATCATCAATGAGATTGTGCATAAAGCCATTGATGAGAGGATCTCCTCAAATCTAAAAACACTTATGATGATGCTGTGCAAAAGAAGCTTTCTGCCATTCAAACCCCTGACCCAATGCACCCAAAAAGGGGAGTCTAAGGCAAGTGAAAGAAAGAAAGAGAAAGAGAGTGGAAGAGAGAAAGAAAAACAACAAGAAAAAAGAACAGGAAAAACAGCTGATCACATACAAGAGAAAGAAAAGTGCTGAAACTCAAAAGCCTGATGAAGAGAAATCATTAGAAGATCTGATTAAGAAGCTGATGAAGCTCACAGCAGATCAATGGACAGAATAATAGATCAACTCTTCAGACAGGGCTTTGATACAGCCCACTTAGACACTGAGATCAGAAGGCTGGAGATTAATGAGATACAAGAAGATGGGCCAGTTATAGTGTATGTGGGAAGGGAGAGGTTGGAGATAATGATCAGGTTTATTGCAAAATACTTGGGAAGATCATTAATTGAGATTAAATCATGGGCCAGAGACAGTATTTGGCAATAACCACCAGAATCTGTGCTCTTAAGAATTCAATAAGGGGTTGATTATAGAAGCCTTAGACGAAGCAGGTGCTGGGAAGAGAACTGATATGGCCAAGCTTTCCAAAGCCAAACTCACATAAAAATGCTAGATCAGCCTTCCCAAACTCCCTCTCACAAAACAACAAACCCCAAAAACTCTCCAAATCAACTCAACCCTCAAAACCCAACTCCCTTACCCCAAAAACCACCTCAAACCACATCCAGTGATGCACCCAGAAGGGGAGAGAAGGGTGTTGAGGATGGTAGAAGAAGAAAGAAGATGATGATGAAGAAGATAGCTGCCAATCTTGCTGTTCTAAAATTACCTGAGCCCAGAAGTCAACAAATGATCACACCAGACTTTCAGAGGCAAATGGTGAAAGTTAAGATTGAAGAAGAAGAACAGCAGAAACAACACGATGAGCAACTTTTGAAGATGATTGACAAAGAGTTTCCTCAGTCATCATCTATACAAGCCATGAAGAAACACGCTCAAAGGCTGTATGCTCTCAGGTTACCTTTCAATATCAAAAGGAGAGAGTAAGGATTTGGCCAGACCCCAGGGTTAGTTCTAGAATTCATAAGAAATCCATACCAAGTAGATACAATGGCCGTGAGAAAGACCATAGATGCTGCTTTATGTGGCCATTGTCTCACCCTGGGAAATACTTGAAGACTCAAGAGAACCTACAAGTCAAAGAACCATCACCTCTCAAACTCTAAGGAGAAAAATGGTCAAGACGGGTTGTTATACAAGAGGCTTGAAGAGATCAAGAAAACTGAACTCCAGTTGTTATTAGAAGGGACTCACCCAGATGAATTTGCTTACAGAGAGAAAAAACTGTTGAGTTGAAAAATGGAAAGACGATAAAGTACTTATCAGAGTACTATGGCCCAGAGTTCTTCTTCGAAGGAGAAGCAGAGAAGAACTCATTAAGGAGGAACAAGTGTTCTCTTGAGGCCTACGTCAGAGAGTCTTATAGACTCATCAATGGGAAGTAGGCTTCATGGTTGGGATAACGGCTCTGTGTCCAGTTCCCCAAGACAGAGTTCCCTTCCATCCTTTGACATTCACATCTACTGAAACCTGTTCCCTGGCCTGTGCTTATCTGACTCTCTAAAGCTGATCAAGAGGGAGTTTCTGCCAAGAATAAGTGGGACCTCAATAAGCTTAAAGGTTTTGGCTGCATTGGTTCAGGGGGAGTTTGTGG